>CAUYUJ010018385.1:115000-206368 GCA_963575745.1 Prorocentrum cordatum
AGGAGGACGAGGAGGTACAGGTGTGCGTGGCTGCGTGTGTGTAGGATTGGTGGCGGCGTGGCGCAGAAGGGGGGCGCGGAGGGGCAAGCGTGTGCAGTGGACGGAGGAGGTATCGGCACCACCAGGAGGTTTGACAATTCATGCTGGTGGTGGTAATGGCGACGACGATGATAGCAATGCCGATAATGATGCTGACGGAAAAGATGATGGCTGTGGTGGTGGCGGTTATGATGATGTTGGTGATGTTCATGATGAAGGTGATGACGATGACGATCATGACGAGACGACGATGGTGATGGTGGGGTTGAGGACGCGTGGTGATGCCGATCGTGATGACGTTGATCGCGCCTCTTATGGCGCGATGATTGTCGATGCGATTGTGATGGCGAGGATGACGATTACGTGGATGCGGATGACGAGGACGATGATGGTGTGGTGATTCAACTGCTGATGTTGCCTTTGTAATGCTGATGTGTTAAATATTAAGTGTCGTTATTGTTAGCTTGCATGATGGCGACGGTACGCGCTGAGGTAGATGACAAACATGGCGGTGATGGTTTGACTACCTGAGAGTCTAAAATATGTGGAGCGGCGGCTCGAGCAGCGCGAAGTGGTCGGGGTCGGGGGACGCGGAGGATGAGGAGGAAAGAAAAGCAGGAGGAGCAGGAAGGAGGGAGGAGGGAGGCAAGATAGGCGGACGTAGGGAAGAGGAGGCAGTAAAGGTCGAGGATGAAGATGATGAGGAGGTGGAGGGGGACGAGGAGGAGAAGGAGGGGGCGAGGAGGAAGAGGAGGAGGAGGGAGGAGGACGAGGACGAGAGGACCCTCTTACATCCCCTCTCCCTTCTCCTCCTTCCCTGTGCTCCCTCTTCCCCCCTCGCCTGTTCCTCCCCTCTTCCCCCCTCGCCTGTTCCTCCTTCTTTCCACCCCTCTCCCCACAAAGCAATTCTCCTCGTCGCACCACCAGGCATGCCGGCAGAAGGGGCACGGCGTTTCGTGTGACATCTCCTCAGAGTTCATGGTCGGGAAAGGTAAACCGTGCATTGTTGCACGGATTGCGCGGCAGGTTTAAAAGTCAAAAGTTGATGTCTGGTTTCAGTATTCATTGCAATGTGTAGTCCCGAAGTTGTAGTTCCCCAGCACTTCTACTGGCGGAGAGTTGCATATTAAAAGTTCAGTGTCGCTTGAGACCTCCTCGCGACCTACATCTTTACACTTGCATGGATGGATGGCGGGACCCTTCGAATCTAGTGTTCTCGTTTGGTTGTTGTTTGCAACGACTGGTCCGAGTGGGTTCAATTCTCCCCCAGCTGCATGGATTGAGTGCGGGCCGTCTTGAATTTGCACTAGCGTCCGAGATATTCTCACAGCTTGCGATCCCCAAGGGTGAAATTTTGAGCAGCCGCGCTTGTGGACGGCGGGCTGCTTTCACGATCATGCTCTCACCTCTGCGTAGGGAGCGTTCTCTTCAAGAGTTTGTGAGATAATGTGCTGTGAGGGCGGGGCGCGTCTTTCTCTAAAGCGCATCGAGATCGGCTCCGTCCAGCTCGAGGGAAGAAACACGATTACCATGACCAGGATGTCGCGCGATCTTGCCGATGCCGATCTTGGTCATTGTCCATGCCGGCCGTCGCTGATTCGCGAGGATGATCCACGAGTCGACGATGACCAAGGCGGGCAATTTCCAAGATCGGCACCCACGTTTCTGCGCTCTGTCTTGGTCATGGTCCTCGTCTTGTTCCCGTCGACTTGCGGCTGCCGACCTCTGCTGTGATGCTCGGCTCGCGCCGCCCAGCGGCGTGCTTCCGTCACCGCTCCGGCCCTCCCAGAAGGGGCCGCTTCCTCCGGCGGCGCATCCCTGGGGCCCCAGCTCCTCCAGCCTTCCCCGGGCCCCGGGCCAGGTGGCGTGGCCGCTGGACTGTCACCAGTCGAGGCCCTCCCGTGCGGTGCCTCGGCTGCGCGTATACGAGTGGCCCTTGGGTGGAGGGGCCCTCGGTGCGGGCCCGTGGCGGGGCCCCGGGCAGCGTGGGCCGAGCGGTGCCTGGTAGCCCAGCCCTCCCGAGGACCACGAGGGCAGGGGTCCCCACAGCACCGGCGTGCGCGCTCGGATCCGGCCTGCCCGCGCGACCCCTGCCTGCAGCCGAGACGCCGGAAGTGAGGACCCTCGTGGGCTCCGGAGAGGGGCTCGGGTGTCCTGGCCGCTCCTTCGGGTCTGCGCCGTGCCGACCGCTGCTGAGCTGCCCCGCCGCGGACGCTCGCACGGTGGAGAATGCCCCCTCGCCGGTGCGCCCCAGGCTCAGCCCACTCTCGGAGTGACCCGGCGAGCGAGAGGAGCCGCCGGCCGCCCAGGGGTGGAGCGAGCCGCGCGGTGCGTCAGGGAGGCCAGCGCGGCCGAGGTCGTCGTCAGCACGAGCTCGGCTGCGGAGCCGCGCCTGCGCGCGGCCAGGGGGTGGTGTCCGCGGCAGGCCCGCGCTGCCCCCGCACCCACCGCTCCGGCGGGCGCTCGCCGGGGCGGGCATCGGAGGGGTGCTCGCGCGTGCCCTGGCGAGGAGGACTCTCTCGGTTGAGCTGGGGAGCTGCGAGGGTGTGCGCGCGGCACCGCTCGCTACGAGGGGCGCTCCAGAGAGGGGCGCTCCAGAGAGTCGGGGGTGGACAGAACCCCCAGCAGTGACACGTCGATTAGTGAATTGTCCGTTTTCGGTTCTCGAGACGGCGCCGTGGCCGTGATTGTCTTGGCTTGCGCCCGCCAGGTTTGGGCCTCAGGTCGTTTTCACTAAACCACGTTTTACTAAAGGGGGGTCTGTCCATCCCCGAGAGAGGTCCCGTAGGGGAAGGCATCGCTTCCTCGGCGGAAGCTGGCGCGGACGGCGGCGGAGGTGCAGCGAGGCCGCCTCCGCCGGCGGAAGGCCTGCGGAGACCTGCGGAAGTAACAGAGTTACGCCCCCTAAGAGACGGCAGCACTTTCTGGAGCCCGCCCCGGGGGGGAGGGACTCCGAGGGAAGCGGGGCCCGCGGTGTTTCGCCGCCTCCCTGGCCTCCCTGGCCCAGGACTGTCCGTGGTGCTTGCTCCATGTGTGCGCGGGCCCTCGGCCGCCGCGAGGCCTGGGCGACTGGAGCCGCGACGCCCTCGGCGGAGAGGCGGTGAGGCTGATCCAGCAGGCCCAGGGAGGGACCCCCCCGGCTTTGGGGGAAGGTGGGGGGAGGGGGAGGGGTGTGTGTGTGTGTGGGGGGGGGGTGAGAGGCGAAGGGGGAGGAGGGTACCGGGTACCTCCTGCCTCCCTCCCTCGCCGGCCAGAGAAGGATGGGACAGGAGCGGGCCAACCAGCATCAGCAGCAGCAGCAGGGTGAAGATCTCCTGCAGTCCACAGCGCAAGCCTCGGGGAGGAAGGGCGGCCTCCTCTTGATTGCTGGCCCCGGGGCTTCCTGCACGCACCCGACGGGTCCAGGCCGAGCAAGAGCCGGCAGCGGAGCAGGAGGAGAATGATAGAATTAGGTCGGGCATGTCCCTCTACAGGAGGAATATTCAGAGATCGTCAAAGAATAGTCAGGGGACGATTTTTCGATTATGTTTTGACTATTTGGGGATATCCTTTGGCTATAGAAGGAAAAGGGAAGAGGAAGAGAACCTGGAGGCGGAGGCGACGGGCGCGCGGCCGGGTGGTCTGCGCGCGCGCGCCCGCCAGAGGCAAGGAACGGGGAAGGAGAGGGGAAGGAATAGCGGAGGGAGAGGGGGCGGAGAGGAGGCTGACAGAGGGGGAGCGACCGCGCCACAGTCTATTTGATCACGGAGCAGGGGAGAGGCGCGGCGGAGGAGGAGGAGGAGCAGGAGGAGGAGCAGGAGGAGCAGGAGGAGGAGGAGCAGGAGGAGGAGGAGGAGGAGGAGGAGGAGCGGCGCCGAGGCGGATGGAGGCTTTGCGACGCCCACACGCAGCGGACTTCGCAGTGTCACCGATCAGACGGTCGAAAGCGAGAGCCGTAAAACAGGGCGCAGCTGTGACTAGAACCTGTGCGCGCGAAGCGCGTGCGTGGTTCCAGGTCTGTATTTTTGTAATCTGGGGACCCGTGCGGACCTCCCCCCCGAAACAGGATCCCCGGCGGGGCTCGGGGACGACGCCCCCGCAGAGGGTCCCGCGAGATTTCGGGTCTCTGGAAGTCCCTGCCAAACCGTGCAGAATGATCGGCGGCGGTCCCAAGGGACCCCCAAGACGGTTCAGGATGGTTCCCAGCGGCCCCCGACCCCTGCCAGTCGCCCGAAGACGGCCCGAATATCATTCCCACGAGGTTGTCGGAAACGCAGAAACAGTTTTTGTTTCCAGTCTTTAAGTCTGATTTTGGGCTACTCGTCTGTTCGGTCTTCCAGGCGTCCGAGAATGCCCGGGAGGCACCGAGAACCGCCCCGAGACGACCAGAGAAGGTTGCCTGACACTCCAAGCGAGCCTCAAGACGGCCCAAGGGGGTTCAGAAATTGTCCTTCCAAAGAGGGCGCCAGGACGTCGCAAGAGAGCCACAAGACCCAAGATGGCTCAAGAGTGCCCCAAGACGGCCCAAGAGGCGCCCAAGATCGCCCAAGAGGGCCCCAAGACGGCCCCAAGAGGGGCCCAAGAGGGGGAACACGAACCGACAATTCGAGCCTTCCGCCCCAAGAGGCCCCCAGGAGGCTACAAGAGGCCTCCAAGAGAGCCCAAGAAACCCTCTAGAGAGGCCCCAAAGAGGCCCCAAGAGCACCTCAAGCGGCCCCCAAGAGGCCTCCAAAACTTCAAGAGGCCCCCGGGAGGCCTCCCATGAATTCCAAACGAACTTCAAGGGGCCTCTGACCCACAACCCAGGTACGGTGCCGCCCACCACCCTCAAGACGCTGGCCCCCCCCGAGCTGGGAGGTGGCCTGGAAAACCAGCTCCGTGAACTGATTCGCTAATTACCCCCCCTTACTACCCCCACCTTTAGTCCGACCCGATCAGAGTGCAATCCGGGAGGGGTCCTCGCGGGAGCTATCTTGAGCCAGCTTGGGAGCTCTTGTGCAATTTGGAGTCCTCTTGGGCTCTCTGAGGCCGCTCAGCGGCCTTTGGGGGGCCTCTCGGGGGCCTCTTGGTGCCCTCTTGGGGCGCTCGTCGGGCGCTCTTGGGGGCCTCTTGGGAGGGCTCCCCTCCCCGAAGGGAAAAGGGGTTGTGGAAGAAATGCTCGATGCTAAGGAGGAGCGTCTCTCGCCATGAAGCAGGCGGGTCCTCGGGAGGACGAGTCTCGACATTGCTTGCGGTTGCCGTCGTCCAGGGGCCTCCCAGGGCCCAGGGGCCGTCAACAAATAATTCTGGATGCGTCGTCGCAGCCGTCGTCGTCGTCGCCGTCGCCGTCGTCGTCGTCGTCGCCGCCGCCGTTGTCGTCGTCGTCGTCGCCGTCGACGTCGTCGTCGTCGTCGCCGCCTCAGCCACGCGGTTGTCCAGTTGTAATGGTCGTGATAAGGCCGCAGCTACGCGGTGGCGACAGCACCTACGAATTCAGCATGCGGTTTCGACGGCTCTCATGGTGGTGGCGCGCAGCCGCCAGCACGTTCTGACGGCGTGGCTTCACCGCTGCAATCCTCGAGGGTGAGGGGCTCACTGCGCGAACCCAGTCAGTGGTAGCGCATTGCTGCAGGCACAGCTATGCGTTCCCATGAGACACAATGCTGAATGTACCTCGAAAGACCGGTGCATAGCAAAGGACCGCATGGCCTATCGTGGATCGCAGTGTTGCATGACATGGCACGGCACAGCACGACAGAGCTGACCGTGTCAGTGCATATCACAGTATGGTCCAGCATGCCATGGCATTGCATTCCATAGCAGTGTCCAGTTGAGCCTAGCACTGCACGACATGACGTAGCATTGCCTGGCATGGCATTGCATATCATGACATATCGTGGCGCACCATGCCATTACAGTGCGCATAATTACATCGAACAGCACCGTACTTGTCTGCGTAACAGTGAACAGAAATAATGCAAATATCGCACACCCGTTGTTGTTATTACTGTCGTCCTGTTATGTTAGCCTAGCAGCTCATAACACGGCATAGCATTGCATTGCGTTGCATAGCTCGGCATGCCGTGTCTGTGCATACCATGTAACGCGGTAGCATGGCTCAACATAGAAAACACATAGAGTTCCATGTGATTGCATTGCATACTGCATCGTGATACTGCGCTTTACAGCGTAGCATGGTGTATCGTGGCATTCCAAAGCATAGTGCAACGTGTCGCTGTAATGCTGCATTTTTCCAAGCCCATAGCTTGGCGACAGATCACCGGTCGACTGGCCCACGAGAGCGGAGGAGGAATGAGGAAGAGGCAGGAGGAACAGAGAATGTTGACCTCATTATACATGACCGCCTTGTTGTCCCAATGCAGTCAGCACTCGACCAGCTACAACCTAAGCGCGCGCGAAGCGCGCGATGGTTCTGTATGTTCATATATATATATATATATATATATATATATCGGAGGTGAGGGGGTGAGATCAAAGTGGAACGGAAAGCCCCCCTACCGGGAAATCGGTTTCGTTTTCGTGTTCGTGCGTGCCGTGCGTGCGGGCGAGGCGAAGCTGCGTGCGCGGGCGAGAAATGTCCCGCCTCTGGCTGAGGCGCCGCCAGACCAAAAGTCTCCGTTCTGGCAACCGGTGCCCCGCGGTGTCCTGCCGGTGTCCCGCCGGTGTCCCGTCGGTGTCCCGATGATGATGATGATGATGATGATGATGATGATGATGATGATGATGATGATGATGATGATGATGATGATGACGATGTTGATGATGATGATGATGGCCATGGTGGTGATGATGATGGTGTCCCGATGATGATGATGTTGATGATGCTGATGTTGCTGGTGATGATGATGATGGTGTCCCGATGATGGTGACGATGCTGTTGATGATCATGATGATGATGGAGATGATGAGATGATGAGATGATGATGGTGATGAAGATGATGATGATAATGATGGTGTCCCGATGGTGATGATGACGATGATGTTGATGATGATGTTGTTGATGATGATGGTGATGATGATGGTGTCCCGATGATGATGATGGTGATGATGATGATGTTGATGATGTTGTTCATGACGATGATGATTAAATGATTATGATGATTGTGGTGTTCCGATGGTAATGATGATGATGGCCATGTTGGTGATGATGATGGTGTCCCGATGATGCTGATGATGTTGATGATGCTGATGTTGCTGATGTTGATGGTGTCCCGATGATGATGCTGATGTTGATGGTCCTGCTGATGTTGATGATGATGACCCGATGAGATTATGACCGTTATGAACATGGTGATGATGGTGGCCCGATGATGATGATGATGAGGTTGATGCTCATGCTGTTGATGATGATGGTGGTGATGGGGATGATGGCGTCCTGATGATGATAATGTTGTTGATGATGATGCTGATGACGGCGACGGTGTCCGACGATGACGATGATGTTGATGATGATGATGATGAGGTGATGATGAGTTTGATCATGGTGGCCCGATGATGATGATGCTGATGCTGATGCTGGTGTCCCGATGATGTTCATGATGGTGATGGTGATGATGATGATAACGATTATGATGGTGACCCGATGATGATGATGATGATGTTGACGATGATGGTGTCGCTGATGAGGATGATGATGTCCCGATGACGCTGATGTTTACGATGTTGTTTATGATGATGGTGATATGCTGATGATGGTGGTGCTCCCCCGCTGGTGATGGTGTCCCGATGATGACGATGATGATGAGAATGATGAGCGTGACGATGATGGTGTCCCGATGATGATGATGGTGATGATGATCATGATTTTGATGATGATGGTGATGAGGTGATTGTGATGATGGTGTCCCGATGGTGATGATGATGTTGATGACGTTGATTATGCCGATGGTTTTGATGCTGATGACGTGGATTGTGAGATCGATTGTGATATCGATACCGATACCGATAGTGAGACCGAATGTGAGATAGATTGTGGGACCGATAGTGAGCCCGATAGTGAACTCGATTGTGAGATCGTAGTCATATCGATTGTGAGATCGATCGAATGAAATATATCGAATGATATTGATTGTGAGATCGAGTGAGTGAGATCGATCGAGCGAGACCGATAGTGAGATCGATAGTAAGATTGATAGTGAGACCGATCGAGTGAGACGTTGGTTCCTCCCCCCCCCCCGAACCTCCTTATCACCCGAAGGGTGGTCGTATAGGTGTGTATAGATATACCTATCGATATATGTATATGTATATATGTATATATATATACGCACGCACATACATCTGCATCCGTATATTTATTGCGAAGGCCTTACGGCCGGTGCCGCCGACCCTGAATGGCGACGACGACGACGACGAGCGCTCTTGGGGGCCTCTTGGGGGTAGTTTGTGGGCCTCTTGGGAAGCTCTTAGGGGCCGCTTGGAAGCCTCGTGGGGGCCTCTTGGGGCTTCCTGGGGGTCTCTTGGAGGGGGCCTCGGACGTCTTGGAGGCTTCTTGGACGGTTTTGATGCTATCTTGGGCGTTTTCGGCAGATCTTTGGGCGACTCGGGGCCCTCTTGGGCCGTCTCGGGGGCCATCTTGCGCATTCGGACCTCATTTGGAGTGTTTTCGAGGTTACTAGGCCGCCCGAGCAAAAACGAATCTGCCCCCCACCCCCCTGGGACCCCCCCCGGGACCCCCCCCGGGACCCCCCCCCCTGGGGAAGGGATCGAAGGGAAGGGGCTTCCCTTCGACTCGATTACGACACTGCTAGATTTTTCTCTCGCTCACGAGCTTGAGAAGGAAGCTGCAGGGAAAGGGGACGACGGAGGCGACGACCGACGAAGACGACGACTCGAACAGCCAAGCCCCTCGCACACGCCGACAGGGTCGGCCACGCACATACATTTGCATTTCATTTTTAGTTGTCACGTACATTTACATGTACATGCACATGTACATTTACATCTACATAAACAGTTTCATATACACAGACACGTGTACACACACGCACATGTACATTTGTTTACATGTATATATCGGAGGTGATGGGGGTGAGATCGAAGTGGAACGGACAGCCCCCCTACCGGGAAATCGGTTTCGGTTTCGTGTTCGTGCGTGCCGTGCGTGTTGGCGAGGCGAAGCTGCGTGGGCGGGCGAGAAATAAGTCTCCTGTAGCTGACGCGCGGCCGGACCAAAAGTCTCCCTTCCGGCAACCGGTGCCCCGCGGTGTCCCGCCGGTGTCCCGCTCGGGGGCCGGTGTCGCGCGGTGTCCCGCTGGTGTCCCGCCGGTGTCCCGTCGGTGTCTCGATGATGATGATGATGTTGTTGATGATGATGTTGACGGTGATGATGATGATGGTGATGGTGGTGATAATGGTAGTGTCCCGATGATGATGATGTTGGCGATGTTGATGATGATTTTGATGGTGATAGTGGTGATGATGATGCTGGTGGTGCCCCGATGATGATGATGATGATGATGATGATGTTGATGATCCTGACGATGTTGATGATGACCAGATGGTTGCATGCTGATGATGAAGATGATGATGATGATGATGATGATGATGATGATGGTGGCCCGATGATGTTGATGATGAGGTTGATGATGCTGCTGTTGATGATGATGGGGATGATGATCATGGTGACCCGAGGATGATGATGATGATAATTATGATTATGACGACGATGGTGTCCCGATGATGAGGATGATGAGGTTGATGATAAGGATGATGATGATGAGGTGGTGATGATGGTTTTGATCAAGGTGGCCCCCCAATGATGGTGATGATGATGCTGATGTTGATGATATTGGTGTTCCGATGATGTTGATGATGATGCGGGTGATGATGATGGTGTCGATGATGATGGTGCCCCGATGATGATGATGTTGATGATGATGATGCTGCGAATCATGGCGCGGGTGTCCCGATGATGGTTTTGATGATGTTGTTCATGATCACGACGATGAGATATTGATGATGATGATGATCGTGGTGTGCCGATGCTGATGATGGTGTCCCGGTGATGATGATGTTGATGATGATGATGGTGACGATTCTGGTGTCCCGATGATGATGAGGTGGTGATGATGATGTTGATGGTGATGAGGTGATGATGATGACGATGGTGTCCCGATGATGCTGATGATGATGCTGATCATGTTGATGACGTTGATGACGATGATATTTATGACGATGATAACGTTAACCGAAGGTGGTATCAATTGTGCGATCGATATGAGATCGATAGTGAGATCGATTGTGAGATTGATGGCCAGATCGATTGTGAGATCGATCGAATAAAATGTATCGAGTGGTATCGATCGAGGGAGATCGATCGAGGGAGATCGATCGAGCGAGACCGATAGTGAGATCGATCGTAGTAAGGTCGATGGTGATACCGATCGAGTGAGACGTGGGTTCCACCCCCCCCGAACCTCTTTATCACCCGAAGGGTAGTCGTATAGGTCCACATACACACATACACATATATCTACACAGACACATATATATATATATACACGCGTGTACATGTATACCCATACATATACATATATATAACATTATATCATACATAAAAGCATGCATATCCGTATACGTATGCATGCATGTCTACATGCATAAACACATATTTACACAACTACTCATACACGGATATAGCATAAACAATCAGGTTCGGCCCCCTCCCAGGGCGTCTTCCACTTCGATCATATCTGGATTACGCTCCCAGTACCGCGCTTCCTGGCCTCCCAGGGAGCCCCAAAACGCCCAAAAACAGCCCAAAACGACCCCAAGAAGCCCCCAGAACGTAAACAAATTAGCCTGGCGAAGGACCCAACCATATGCAGTTGAGAGTACCGCAATTGTGAATATCTTCTTCGGTGGAGCTCCCTATGGGGCCACGAAGCGTGTGAGGGGTGTGCCGAAATGGGTGTGCGGGACGCATGCGGACGGCAGCATTGGGGCCTTCGGTGGAGCTCCCTGTGGGGCCACGAAACGTGTGAGGGGTGTGCCGAAATGGGTGTGCGGGACGCATGCGGACGGCAGCCATGGGGCCTTCGGTGGAGCTCCCTATGGGGCCACGAAACGTGTGAGGGGTGTGCCGAAATGGGTGTGCGGGACGCATGCGGACGGCAGCACTGGGGCCTTCGGTGGAGCTCCCTGGGGGCCACGAAACGTGTGCCGAAATGGGTGTGCGGGACGCATGCGGACGGCAGCCATGGGGCCTTCGGTGGAGCTCCCTATGGGGCCACGAAACGTGTGAGGGGTGTGCCGAAATGGGTGTGCGGGACGCATGCGGACGGCAGCACTGGGGCCTTCGGTGGAGCTCCCTGTGGGGCCACGAAACGTGTGAGGGGTGTGCCGAAATGGGTGTGCGGGACGCATGCGGACGGCAGCCATGGGGCCTTCGGTGGAGCTCCCTATGGGGCCACGAAACGTGTGAGGGGTGTGCCGAAATGGGTGTGCGGGACGCATGCGGACGGCAGCACTGGGGCCTTCGGTGGAGCTCCCTGTGGGGCCACGAAACGTGTGAGGGGTGTGCCGAAATGGGTGTGCGGGACGCATGCGGACGGCAGCCATGGGGCCTTCGGTGGAGCTCCCTATGGGGCCACGAAACGTGTGAGGGGTGTGCCGAAATGGGTGTGCGGGACGCATGCGGACGGCAGCACTGGGGCCTTCGGTGGAGCTCCCTGTGGGGCCACGAAACGTGTGAGGGGTGTGCCGAAATGGGTGTGCGGGACGCATGCGGACGGCAGCCATGGGGCCTTCGGTGGAGCTCCCTATGGGGCCACGAAACGTGTGAGGGGTGTGCCGAAATGGGTGTGCGGGACGCATGCGGACGGCAGCACTGGGGCCTTCGGTGGAGCTCCCTGTGGGGCCACGAAACGTGTGAGGGGTGTGCCGAAATGGGTGTGCGGGACGCATGCGGACGGCAGCCATGGGGCCTTCGGTGGAGCTCCCTGTGGGGCCACGAAACGTGTGAGGGGTGTGCCGAAATGGGTGTGCGGGACGCATGCGGACGGCAGCACTGGGGCCTTCGGTGGAGCTCCCTGTGGGGCCACGAAACGTGTGAGGGGTGTGCCGAAATGGGTGTGCGGGACGCATGCGGACGGCAGCCATGGGGCCTTCGGTGGAGCTCCCTGTGGGGCCATGTGAGGGGTGTGCCGAAATGGGTGTGCGGGACGAAAACGGAGCATTGGGGCCTTCGGTGGAGCTCCTGTGGGGCCAACGAACGTGTGAGGGGTGTGCCGAAATGGGTGTGCGGGACGCATGCGGACGGCAGCCATGGGGCCTTCGGTGGAGCTCCCTATGGGGCCACGAAACGTGTGAGGGGTGTGCCGAAATGGGTGTGCGGGACGCATGCGGACGGCAGCACTGGGGCCTGGGGCCTTCGGTGGAGCTCCCTGTGGGGCCACGAAACGTGTGAGGGGTGTGCCGAAATGGGTGTGCGGGACGCATGCGGACGGCAGCCATGGGGCCTTCGGTGGAGCTCCCTATGGGGCTACGAAGCGTGTGAGAGGTGTGCCGAGAGCAAAGGCAAGGAGGAGGAGGAGGGGGGAGGGGGGGAGGAGGAGAGGAGGAGGAGACGCGGGGCGCTGTCTCTTCAAAACGAGGACCCAACACCACAGGATGGTTGGGAACTACCCAAGGCGCGCCCAAGCACCCCAGGATAGCTTTCGGGCAGCTCTCCAGGCTCCAAGGAGGCTTCCGAGAGGCTTCAAGAGAGCTCCGAGAGGCCTCCCGAGAGCGCCCGGGAACCTACTCACCATTTCATGGTTCCAACGCTCCAACACGGCCGAAGAGGCCCCCAAGATCGCCCCAAGATCGCCCAAGAGGCTCTCAAAACGGCTCCAAGACGGGCCCCAAGACTGCCGAAGAGGCGCCCAGGACAGCTCCAGACCACCCCAGAACAGGCCCAAGATGAGCCCAAGAGCGGGAGCAGGCGGCCTCCAGAGACCTACGAGAGGACTCTGGGACCCCCCAGAGGCCTCCAACACACCCCAGACCCCTGAGGGGCCCCCAAAAATGCCCCGACAAGGCTCGAAAAACAGCCCAAGAGAGCTTCGAGAGCCGTCGGGAAAGCCCGAAGAGGGTAAAATCATTGATTTCCAGTGTTTTTTTTCGCCTTCTCATGTTTTCCCGCTTCCAACGCTCAAAGACCGACGAACTTGAAAAAAAAGATTCCGTTTGTTTTCGAGTTGGGCCTTCTATTCCTTATCCTCTTCCTCGAGTCCCGTCAAAAGTTCGGAATCACATGCAAAGATATTTCTGGAGTCTTGTTGAACTCTCTGACGCTATATTGGCACTCTCTTGGGTCGTCTTCGCGTCCTTTCGGCTGCCCCTGAAACCACAGTAGAAACCGAGATCACATGGTCCCATGAGCTGAAAACAAATACTTGTATTTCAAACTTACTACCTGCTTATGTTTGCACGAAGATCCCGAGAGGCATCCCAACGGACCGTGGCCTGTACGTATCCAGAAAGCTTCTAACCCACAGCCTGGCACGGCAATTTGGAAAGCATGGAATCCCACAATTTGTTGTTTTTCACATGTGCCCGTTGTCTACTCTTGCACAACAGACCACAAAGGAAGGCCCCCCGCAGCTCCCAGAAAAGAAGCCAGGAAGCCTTTGAGGGCCCCAAATCGTTGAATACCTAGCGGAAGTTCTTCACGCTTCGCGTATCCCCACCAGCCGTTCCAAGTGAGTGATCGGTTTCGGCACCTTCCGCTTGGCTGTCTGGCCCCACCTGCGGGTCCGACCTTTCCGCCCTCCCCACCCTCGCTGGCACACGCTCAGCGGCTGGTTTTCCTAATTGCATCCCTCGCTGGCACATGTTCAGCGTTGTTAATTTCCTATTGCTGGCACATGCTTAGCTGCTTCTTGGCCAGCACTCGTGCTGCGCCGCTAATTATCTGCCTTCCCGCGCGCTGTGTCCCAGCCTCGTTCTTACCTCCCTCTGGAATTTTCCTTGCGGGCCGCGAATCAAAAAGTATCCCCACCAGCGTCCGTAGCCTGGCTCAAGTCTTCCTGGCACAGGCTTGCTCGTTTCTGGCGCCCCGCGGCAGCTATTGGATAGAGAGAGAGAGAGAGAGAGAGAGAGAGAGAGAGAGCGAGGGAGAGAGCGCGCATAGCTGCACCCGAGGCGAGCTGGAAAGCCCGCAGGGATGCTGGGCTCGCTGAGGTTGTGCCGAGGGACCGCGCGGGCTGCACCGGGGCTGCGCCGCGGGTTCGCCGCGCAGTCGGAGATCGTCGCGACGCTCCAGGGGAAGATCAAGGCCCTCGCGGAGAAGAAGGGGCCCGCTTTCCAGAAGTTGAAGAAGGAGCACGGCGACGATTCGCTCGGCGATGTCACTGTAATGTTATATATATATATATATATATATATATATATATATATATATATAAAAAGGCGGTGGTACGGTCCTCGCGCTGAGTGGTTCAGCCTTCAACGCGTCGGCTCGGTTCTATCTGCATCTGGTATCCGCGAGTTGCAGTACACCGGCCCCGAGCCAGCGTGTTCTTGCTCATCGTTGCGACCCCGACCTGTCACTGGCATCGGTACGATGACGACACGCCGGCCCCCCCCAGCGCTGGATCGGTCCGCGGAGTGTGTGGGCGGTTCTGGTACCTGCAGTTCACCGACTCTCATTGTGGTCTTGTTGTGGCAGGTCCAGTCTTGGCTACACCCCTACGCCTTCAAGCTGGCTGCGGCTGCAGCGTACCTCCGCAGCACTCGGCCGCTACCCGATGGCAGCAACACTGACGCTTGGGCACGCGTGTCCTACCATCGTGGCTTCAGACTTGTGAGTGGTTTCGGGTTCGATGGCTGGCCGGCCCCACCGTGGGCAACGGTGTGGATCGTGGAGTGAGCACTCTGTAGGTTCCTGCCTATTCTGCCCGTGTCTGAGCCGACATCGGTACGGCTTTGGTACCCTGGTACTACCTGTCCGGGATAGGTCGGCCGCGCGGACTGGCGCCGACAGGGCGACTCTCCGCTGCCGAATGAGGAGCATTTTGCTTATTGCACGTGCACTTGCATTCATTGCATGTTTTTACTGCAGGTGTGTCGCCTGTTGTTGTAATTCGCCTCGCCTGCTGGCCCAATCGACGCCTTCCGCTCCGTGTCCGCCGCCTCGGAGCCGCTGACCAAAAAAGTATCCCCACCAGCCCACTTAGTGGGTAATTCAGGCCACTGCTAGCTTGCACTTCCCTGACGGCGCCTGGCACCCCTGCCCGCTCGCGAACAAAACAAGTATCCACACCAGCCCATTCAGAAACCCTGCCCTTCAGAGCTGACGGGAAAAGGGACGAAGTGACACATCTAATTTGGGAAACCAAAGCGAGCAAGGGTGTGGCCTCGGAAGGCCTCTTCGGGCCATCCATGGGTGCCGCGTGGGGGCGAGGGGAAGAGGAGGAGGAGGAGGAGGACGAGGACGCGGATGAGGACGAGGACGAGGAGGACGAGGACGAGGACTAAGATGACGACGATGGGGACGAGGACTCGTGGAACCATCTAGAGGTATTCTTGCGGCTGCTGTTGCTGCTGCTGCTGGTGCTCTCTGGGAGTTTTGGGGGCCCTCTTGGAACCCTCCTTGGTAATCCTGGAAGGCTTCCTGGGATCATCTTGGAGGCCATCGATTACAGCATGGGGGGTCCCCAACTCAGCTCCCCCCCTCAGGAGCCGGCAAACCGCTTCTTGGGGCTCTCTTGGAGCGCTCTTGGGCGCTCTTGGAGCGGTCTTGGGGCCGTTGGGAGCATCTTGGGAGCCATCTTGAGCCAGCTTGGGCCATCTGAGCCATCTCGGAGGTCATCTTAGGCTCTCTGAGGCCGCTCGGGGGCCTTTTGGGGGCCTCTCGGGTGCCTCTTGGTGCCCTCTTGGGACCCTGTTGGGGCTTTCTTGGGGCTCTCTTGGGAGCCCTGGAGCGCCTCTTGGGGCCACCTTCGAAGCGATCGATCAAAGGAGGAGGAATTCGCATGATCGAGGTCCTCCCCCCCCCGAGGGCCACGATCCTCTTGAGGGGTGTCAAGAATTCGTCCTCCCAGGGGCCGATCTTGGACGGTCCAACGGATCGCGGCCCCTCCCATCCAGGTCCAGGAGAGGCGGTAGGGGGAGGGGTAAACCCCTACCCGAAGGAAGAAGGGTTTTTTCGAAGAGGAAAGAAAGTCATCGTTAGACCACCTGCGCCCAGAGGGCTGGTGGGATTAATGATTTCCGCGCTTCCGCAGTTCCCCTCCTTTGCGGTTCCGAGGCTTGCGCAGGGCCTCCAAGAGAGTCCCGGGATGCAAAAAGCGAGACAAATGGTATTCCATTTTTTAGCCCATCAAGCCTAGCTAGAACTTGAGCGCGCGCGAAGCGCGCGCGATGGTTCGAGTACGTCTATGTATATACACACAAGCATACACATCTCCGTATACATGCACATACACATATACATATACATATGCGTTTACGTATACCTATACGTTTGTGTATATATATATGTATACGTATATATATCGACAGGTATTTCTACACATGCACATCCAACTACACATACACGTACGCATGCGCATACATGGACATGTACACACGCGTATACCTATCTATCATCGCGCGTCCTCATACTTCTCCTCCGTTCACACTTGGCTCCGCCCTGCCTCCGTGTGCCTGGGCCCCCTCCCTCCGCGGCGCCACGGGACGGGGCGGGGGTGAGGCATCGACGCGCCGCGCGCCCGTTCTGCGATCTGTGGGAGGGTATGTGGGGCGCGGGACTCACAGACGAGGGCTGGAAGATCGCGAGTATGTCGGCGCGACCCGTGCGATGCTCACTGCCCTCCTCGCGCGAAGCTCGTGGTTGGGGGGTCAAAGGATCACGAGCAGCCGGGCGCGACCAGCGCGCCGGCGAGGCATCGACGTCGCGATGCTCACCGTCCTCCTCCCTTTTACTCCCCGTCTCACGCCGGGTACCCCAGATTTCGTAATAAAAGGGAGGGGGTCTGGACCCTCCAAGGCAAGCCATTTCAGACCTCCCCCGTGGGAGAACCCTCCAAAACATCGTCCCCAGACCCCCCAGGCCCTCCAAGATGGCCTGGAAGAGACCCCCCCCGAAATGAGACCCCCCTCCCTTTTTCAAGAGGAAAAGAAACACACAGACACAATTAATCCTCGATTCCCCAGAAAATATGGGAAAATATGGGAAGTGGGGGGGAAGACAGAAACCCTGAAAATATGAGAAAATATGGGGGATCTGGTTATTTGTGTGTATTTATCTGTGTGTGTGTCCCAGGGCCTCTTCACTTTTACGCCCCGTCTCACGCCGAGTACCCCGGCCGCGCCCCGCATCGGTCGCGCCCTTCTGGCCCGCCAGCTCGCCCCGCCGGCGGGCCAGAGCGCTGCTCGGGCAACTGCCGCCCGTGGCTCGGGCCGGGCGGAAGGGGGGGAGGAAGAGGAGGAGGAGGAGGAGGAGGAGGAGGAGGAGGAGGAGGAGGAGGAGGAGGAGGAGGAGGATTGGGAAAGGGGGGGTTAGAACATCTGCTGCATGCGGCTGGTTTCGGCCCCACCGAGGGGCCACTTCCTCGATGCATAGCCGCCTCCCGGCGCCGGGAGGCGCCGGGAGAATCGGCTCCGTGAGCTGATTCTCAACCCCCGTCCCTTTGTTATCCCCCCATTTCGCCCGGCCCGAGTGGCACAGGCGACGCGGGGGTGGGTCAGAAGGGGGCGGGGAATGAGGACAGAGGTTGCCAGGGGGGCAGCCCGAGCGCGAGCGACGGTGACCGCAGGGCCGCCGATGCCGCCGACGCCCACCATTGCTACCCTCGGCCAGGAGGGTCGGGTCGGGCGAAAGGGGGGGATTGGGAAAGGGGGGGTTACGAAAGCTGCTGCATGCAGCTGGTTTCGGCCCCACCGAGGGGCCTATTCCTCGATACATAGCCGCCTCCCGGCGCCGGGAGGCGCCGGGAAAATCAGCTACGTGAGCTGATTCTCAAACCCTCCATTTGCTATCCCCCCCTTTCGCCCGACCCGAGAGGGCTCTCGAGGACGACGTGGATCATGGTTCACCCTCCAGTGGCAGTGATCGGTGCGCGCGCCAGAGTGGCGCTGGCCTTGCATATCCGAGCGAGCTGGGGGCGGGTCCGAAGACAGGCGAGTGCGACGAGATCACGGGGACGAACCGGCCACTTTTGGCCGCAGCGTTGATGCGTCTTCGTCGACTTCGACCAACCAGCGAGAGTTTGACAGGAGTTGGTTCAGCCGCCATGGGAGGCGGTCGCCGAGACCGCCGGGCGATTCGAGCTCGACGAGGCCATGGGCGAGTTCATGATGCATCGTGATGCACCGTTTGTGGCGCTCGGGCCCGAGCGCCGACGGTCTGCCTGGACGGCGGGCGCCTCCCGAGATCAAGCGCCGAGGGGAGGGGTGTCAGACGCCAGCGGGAGGGGCTGCCGGAAAGGGGGCCGCGTCAGCGAGCTTCTCGTGCGGTGCTCTTCGGAGATCAAGCGCCACGCCGCGAGGTGTTTGGGGGGGGCTGTGCCGAGGGCCGTGCAGCGTGCGGCCGCATCGCTGCGGGCTCCCGCTCGCCTGCGCGGTCGCTGGTGAGTCCTTTCTCCCCTGGAGGTCTTCTCGGTGGCGGCTCGGGTGCCTGAAGACATCCAGCGCCTGGGGTGCCTGGGCATGCGGTGCGGCCCCAAGCGTGGCATGTGCAACGAGGGGTTAGGTTAGTGCAGCATAGGATGGATTCTCAGTGGTTCCGTCTCGGGCATGCACTTTGGGCCTCCTTGTACTTCCTGGTCGCGCGCCCGCGCGCGACCCTCAGGCCCGCGGCTTCTTAGAAATACAGGTCATGTACTAGGCCTGTCGCTGTTCAAACTGAACGAGAACTCTGGGAAGATTTGGGCAACAAGAAAAAGCATTTCACTTCCAGTATTGCTCAGGCGGCATATGTCCGTATGGCTTCGCATTGCATCTGAAAGCAGTGTTGTGTGTGTGTGTTTTGTTTTGTGGGGGGGCGCTTCGAATCATTCACGACGACAACACACAACACGTGACACTCGAGCGGTCTTCTGCCAGTGTCCCGTGGATGAAGCCGCTTTTGTGAGGTTGTCAACTCATTCCAATTGGGCCGCTCAACCTCAGGTGTGAATTCTGCAGGGGGAGATGTTCCAGAACTAATGTACCGCGCGTGTCTCTCACGGGTAAAGATGAGAATGTGTTTGTTCGAGCCCGTTCGGCCGAGGAATACGCACATATTTACCGGGTGTCTAACGGGTTCTAAAGCTGCCAGGCCAGCTCCTGGTTTTCAGTTTTGTAGAGTGCCCAGGCCAGGAATCCACCACCACTTCTTCTCATCCTTGGTAGAACAGCTTGCACGTTTAGAGCGAAGCAAGCTTCGCTTCAGAATCCTGCAAGTTCGTTTGAGTACAGGCTGTGTCCGAAGCCTGTGGCGCACAACGCTTGAGATCACGCAATGGCCGCACTGCCCGAGATGAGATATGGAGCGGCCATCGTCACGTCTCGTCTTTCGGGGAACGTGTCTCACGCTTCAGGCTGCAAATTCTACTAGCGCGCATGTCGTATAACAGATTCTCTCTGCACCCACTGTGGCTCCCACCCACCTCTCTTTGCACGTCGCTCTTATTGCCCGCCAGGAGCGGAGTAGGCTTCGCTTTACAATGCTGTGAGTTTGTTGGAGCACAGGTTGCCTTAAGATGCTGTGGTGCACAACGCTTGAGACCACGCGTCCACCGCACTGCCCGATGTTGTGAAGTACAAAGCGGCCGTCATCACGTTTCGTATCTCGTGGAACGTGTCTCATGTTTCAGGCTGCACATGCTCATCATCGTCGTCGTCGTAGTGGTCGTCGTGGGGGTCGTCGTCGTCGTCGTCGTCGTCGTCGTGGTCGTCGTCGTCGTCGTCGTCGTCGTCGTCCTTGTCGCCGCCATCGCGGCCGCCGCCGCCGCCGCTGCCGCCGTCGTCGTTTTGTCCTGGCTCACCCTGCGGCCCCCGCGCCGCGTCCCTGCAGGCCGCGCGGGTGTACTTACAGCACGCCGCCGCGCCTTCGAGCTGATGCGCTCGGGCGCTGCGGCGAGGCGCAGGAGGAGGAGGACGACGGTGGTGACTCTAAGTGCCCAGGGAGATCTCGGGGAGGAGCGGGGGGATTCTGGGGAGAGGAGTGGGGAGAAGGGTCGGGGACTGAGGCGGAGGAGGGGGAGGAGGAGGAGGAGGAGAAGGAATAGGCAAAGGAAAAGGATAAGGGGGAGGAGGAGGAGGAGGAGGAGGAGGAGGAGTGCTTACGATGTTGGCGATGGTGACGGTGATCGTACGATAACGAATATAATAAGGATGCAGACGATGATGATGACGATCACGATGACCATAATGATGACCATGATGGTGGTGCTGTAGGTGGTGGCAATGAGGGAAAGGAGGAGGAGGAGGAGGAGGAGGACGAATAACAATAATATTAACAAGAAGAAGAGGAGGAGGAGGACTTGAGGTGATATGGCTTGGGGGTGTTAACCCCGTTGGTGGGCCCACCTACCTGGTGTCACCGCCCTGTAGGGCACGGTGGCCCGTGTTGCCGCGATTGGAACGGCTGTGGCCGACGTTTCCCCCTCTTGGGCCACCTCAGCAGGCCAGAGTGCCGCGCCCGCAACAGTTGTGTGACCGACCTGGGGTCACCTAAGCAGGCCAGAGGGGGGGGAATGGGTATTTTGCGCCTGGGGGGACAAGATTTGTCCGCCCAGGCGGCCCATGGGGCTGAGGCCCCAGCCTCCGACTCATGGTGAGTACCATGATTCACGTTTCGTGCCGCGATGATTTGCTATGTCGGGGTGTTGGCAATCAGAACCTTGTCCGGTTGAGCCAGGGCGGTGTTGTGGGTCACCGTTGGCAATGCACAGCACCGTTTATCCCACTCAGTGGGATATATGGTTTCTGAGCACAGGGCTACACATGTTTCCGCAAACTTTTGACCTTCCGCCGGCGTTGGGGGGGTCACCGCTAGCAACGCACTACTTCGTGTTTCCCACTTCGTGGGATATATTGTTTTTACAACAGAGTTAACCTACTTATGTTCCAGAAACCCTTTGGTCTGGCGTCGGGGGTCAACGTTGGCATTGCACAACATCGCTTATCCCACCGAGTGGGAAGGATGGTTGCTGAGCACAGAGCACACCTAGCCATGTGTCAGAAACCCTTTTGGGCAAGACCTCCCGCCGGCGTCGGGGGCACCCGCTGGCACAACATCGCTTGTCCCACTTAGTGGGATGGATGGTTTCTGAACGCAGAGCCAACCTACACCTTAGGCGATGCTTAAGAAAACTTGAATTTTGGGCCAGAGTCTCGATTATTCTTAACTTTCAACGTAAATCACAAGATGTTGATAGAAGTTCTGGGTTTTATGCAAGTTCTGAGACTAAGAATTTCTTAACCCATGATTTCTTAAGCATTTCGCAGGGTGTACTCATGTCTCAGGAACCCTCTGGTGCAGCCCTCCCGCTGGCGTTGGGGCTTCACCGCTGGCAGTGCGGGGCGACCTCACCCCGCTGGACCCCGCAGAGCACGGTGGCTTGCGCTGCCGCGCCTGGAACAGCTGCGACCGACGTCTCCCCCTCTTGGAAAACCGAGGCAGGCCAGATAGGGTGCCGTGCCTGGGGTGGGCACGATTTGTCCGCCCAGGCGGCCCATGGGACTGAAGCCCCACTCCCCGCGCCACGTTCACCTGGTGAATGCCGCTATTCACACTCGCGCGTCTCATTTCATCGCCCAGTATGTGCCAGCGATATGATGATGGATCGCTCAAGCCCGGCGCTGGGTTGCGGCGCCCCGCGAACCCAGAAACAGAAGGCCTGGCTGGGCCTTGTGACGGTGCAGCGGCGTTAGGGGTCACCGTTGGCAATGTACAGCGTCGCTCATCCCACTGAGCGGGACGGATCATTGATGAGCACAAAGCAAACCTACTCATGTTTCAGGAGCCGTTGGCAACGCACGGCGTTGGCAATGCACGACATCGCTTATCCCATTTAGTGGGATAGATGGTTTCTGAACGCAGAGCTAACCTAGGCATGTTGCAGGAACCGTGGGCAGTGCACAACATCCATCGCTTGTCCCATTCAGTGGGATGGAGGGTCTCTGAACGCACAGCCAACCTGTTCATGTCTCAAGGACACCGGCGCGCGAGTCAATGTGCAGCTCGCGAAGCGAGATAGGTCATGTAAGATATTCAAATGAAGGACATACGCGACTCCCCATAAAGCTCTCAGCGAGGACGCAGCTCATCTGCGCCGCCGCGCCGCGGGCGGTCCTCTCGGGCTCGCGGAGTCTCTTGCGTCGCGCCAGCAATTGTGCATCGCGCTGGCAGGAGTTCTCTTCAGACTCGCTGGCCCTCCTTGCCTCGCACCGGCAGAGACAGGCCGCGGAGGCGCGTTTGCCCTGGGAATGGCGGCGTCGCGCCACCGATCTCGTCACATGCCACTCACAGAACGGCCTGTCATGATGAGTCTATGGTTTTGTTTATGAAGTCAATCACCGCTGGGTGATGTGGTGGACGTCTCATGTGCCAGACATACATTGCCGCCAGCATCTGTGACATCACTTCACAGGATGCCCATGCCTGTCCATTGATCTAGGGACGGGCGTCCGAGCTTCAGGTGCGAAGAGCCGCGCAGACGCGCCACGTACTGGGCGCGGTGGCTGTCGGAGGCCGCCGCGCCCGGAACGGCAACTTGGCCGACCCACGGCCACTTAAGCGGGCCGGAGTGTCAGTGTCAGTATGCCATCGGGAGCCTCGAGACGGGGGTCAATGCAGACGGGGTTCAGCCACAGCACCAGATCCTGCGAAGACCCCCTCTGGCTGACCCGGGTTAGCGAGCCGCTCGTGGCCGCGAGGCGGCCGCGCCTATTGGCTGACCCAGGTTTGCGAAGACCTGCGTTGCAGTTTTTTTTCCTGCATTGCAGTTTTTGGTTTCCTGCTGACCCGGGTCTGGATTGACCCGGGTCAGAAGATCCCCGATGCCAAGCAATACCCTTGTGGGGGTGGGATGCCCATGCTTGTCCATCGACAGGGATGGGCATCCTGGCTTCAGGCACCATGCGTGGATGCGAACGCCTGCGCATCGACAGGGGTGGACATGCATGCCCGCATGTCGCCTCCTTGACACCTTCCGTGTCGGAGGCCGCAGCTTGCGCTGTGGCGGAAACGGGATGCCAATGCCTGTCCTCGGACAGGGATGGGCATCCAAACCAAAACGACGCCATTTTCTGGCCGTCAGTGTCGAAGGCTGCCTCGCCCGCCGCGTGCCAAGCAAGGCCCTCATTGCGAGGGCGGAATGCCCACGCGCATCCATCGACAGGGATGTGCATCCTTGCTGCAGGCTCGAGGGGGCGGATGCCAACTCCTCCCAGCCGTCAACGCACGGAAAGCCAATGTCGGTTCCTGTCCATCGACAGGGGTGGGCATCCAGGCTAGCACGGCGTCGACATGATACCGACGTTGTCGAGGGCTGCCGTGCTCGCAACGGCAGTGGGGCCATCAAGCGGCCACCCCAGCGGGCCTCGTACCACGACCTCCTTGGGGAGGCCGCGGCTGGCTGGAATGCGAGGCCCTGAATACTCGGCCACTGTCGCCCAGCCACTCACCGGGCAGCGGGCTACTCGTGGGTGTTCTTCGAGTTCAGTGAACTCCTAGCGGCGCCCAGTGCGTCCCCTGAGTTTTTCCCTTTACCCAGTGTCGAACGGCGTCGGCATGGGGAGGAGAAGGAGGAGGAAAAGGAGGAGGAGGAGGAGGAGGAGGGAGCATAAGGAGGCGGACGAGGAGGAATGATGAGGAGGACCGTTGGGGAGGAGGGATGGAGCCAGCGAGGGAGGCGGACCCGCGTAAACCCAGCATGTGCAATTCTGTCTTAGGAATTTGGATCGCGGCTACAAGAAATCTGGATTTTAGCGCGGTGCCGCGTTGTGCCGATTACTTGCGGTAGTCATGATCAGCGTGAGTGCAGAAGTCGGCATTGATCACCGATTGAAGACAGCGCAGACTTGAATGTTCCCCAAGCAGTGCTTGCATTCAGGGTTTTGATTTCTTTTCTGGAGAACTGAGCCTGTGTGTCGGTCTGGCGGCTATGTTGTCGCCGTCGCCGCCTCTTCACCAGCCAACGTCGCTGGCCATCGTCTGCGCTTGAGCGTCGGTCTGGCGGCTATGTTGTCGCCGTCGCCGCCCCGTGGCCGCTGTCGCCGCCCGTCGCCGCCGTTCTATGGCACCACGTAGATTGCACAAGCTAGATTTCACTATGCTGAATGTTCTATGTAAGGTGCACCACATAGGTTCCACCACATATATTTTCATTTCTTTTTTCTTTTTCTCTTTTTGATTTTTTTTTGACATCAGCTCTACCCCGCCCCCCCCCCCCCGGCTTTATCGGTACACCTTTTTATGTGTCAATTGACATACGATTTTGCCCGATCGTCCATCCTAATTTTGACTCCATACCATCCCAGCCCAGCCGGTTTCGACCCCCCCGCCATTCTGAGCAAAAATTGTTACGCGCGCGCACTCGTTTATAACAAAACATAAGATGTCATGAGCCCCGCGAAAAATGGGACGAAGTGCACACGCGCGCGTCGTCGCGCGCGCATGCCGAAATCCTTCAAAATCCGTCGGTGTCGGAAGGATTTCAAAATTGAGCGTCCAACAAACATAAAAAACATATAGCTTCGCAACGAGGATTTTCAAACAAACAACACTTGCGCGCTCGCTCTTGCGATTCTTGGGAAAACCATAAGTTTTTCAACATGTTCGAAGAATACTACCACACGGGCTTCGCGCGAGCGCATGTCGAAATCGTTCGAACGCCTTTGCGCGCGATCGCGAGAATCTTTTGCAAAACACTGGACGAAGTGCACGTACAGTCGGGGCCCTGAAGAAGGAACTTTTTTTGTTGGGGAGGGGCTCCGTGTTCCTTAGTTGCTTTACAGTGCTCCGTGGGTGTTCCTGAGGTTTTCCGTGGAACATCGGAGAGTTTTATGTATGGGAAAAAGGGGCCTCGTTCCTTATTTATCGTTCCTTAGGTCAACTCCCCGACTGTACGCGCGTCGTCGCGCGCGCATGCCGAAATATTTCAAACACCTTCGGTTTCGTAGCGATGTTTTAACCGAAGGCCACAGAAACATGCAAACACAGGTGGTTTCGCAACATCAGTTTCAAAAAAAGCTTGCGCGCGCTCCTGCGAATTCTTTAAGAACACCGTCGGTATTTAACCAGGTTCATGGAATTCTGCCAAACGGGCCTCTGGCGCCGCATGCCGACATCATTCGCACGCCCTTGCGCGCGTGCTGAGGGGCACGGTCCGTGTCAAATAAAACCATGCGGGCCACTTTTGCGCATCGGCCGCAGGCGCATGTCGATCTCTTCCCAAAGCCTTCATCACCGACGCGAGGACGCCGTCATCATCGTCGGCGTGATCAGCATCGGCGCCCGCACTGGCCGCGCTTACGTCGGTGCGAACGTCGTCACCAGCACCGCCGCTATCATCAAAGTGTCTACCGTAGTCGGCGTTGCCACGATATCGCGCCGGCCCAAATTGCCCAATTGCAGTCAAGTGCCCGCTGGGATGCGCCCAGTGGTCAGCGCCACCCCGGGCAGAGTCGGTGGTGCCAAATTAGCTGGCCGCTGCGCGCGCGTGCTAAGGTAGGCGGGGCCGCAGAGATGCACCAACCAACGCAAAGCATGCATCGCAATCGCCACCGCATTGGTTTTGCAAACCAAGTTGCGGGTGGGTGGGTGTGATGTTTGCAAGAGCATGGGATGTGTTCGCTCGTTTGTTAAACCCAGTTGCAGCACATATTTTGCACCACGTCGATTGCACCACAGAAGTTGCACACCACACATATTGCACCACATAGGTTGCACCACATACTTTGCACAACATACATTGCACCACCCCGTATTTTGCCACATGGATCGCCCCCCCCCCCCACACACACACACACATATTGCACAACATGTATTGCACCACAGAAAGTGCGCACCACATATATTGCACAACATAGAGTGCGCCACACAGCTTACACCACGTAGATGTACATATAGATACCTATATATATATATAGAGAGAGAGAGAGAGAGAGAGAGAGTCACACCAGATATCGGACCACTTAGCTTGCACAGCCTAAATAGCTGGAGACACATTGTGACACATTGTTTGGAGTCCACGCTGTCTAACATGTGTAGGTGAGATGGGGAAAGTCAGCGGTTGGAAGGACATACAAGAAGCATGCGCGTGGAGCGTGCAATCTTTCCTCAATGTCGGGCCATGACAGAAGTCCAAATGGACTTTCTAGCTATTTTTTAAGAAATACCGCGTGTAGCGGCAATGGATATGCCTTAGGGTCCTGGTGCATTGTTGCCAGACGGCGCGCACCAGCTGCGAAATTTGCTTTGGCAGTGCTGTGGAGGGAGGGAGGGAGAGGTGCACTCAACATTTATATGTGGGAACGGCATGGAAGTGAGGAGGGGGAGAGGGTCAAGCTAGGTGCGCTCGCGACATACCCCTCCCACCCATCCCTTGCCATTGTGCTAACCTTCTTTCTACCCCGCGACTGGCGTGTTCCATAGGACATGGACACCCCCAACAAAGAGGACCTTGATCCCCAAAGTGGCGCCATCGTTTCGCTTGATGCGCAGTCATAACGGGGTCTTTGGTGGCAGTTGAACCGGGTGATTATCATGATGCGAAGGAAGGAGGTGGAGCAGCAACAGGAGCAGGATGAGCAGGACTTGCGGACCCCGTTCGAGGCGACATGCCGCCTACACCATGGGAGAGGCTCCCTTTCGGTGACGTGCCATTGTGGTGTGGCGTGACGTGTGCCCCCCCCCCTGCTGCACCTCCTCCCCGGGCGACGCCACGGACCACTGCGCGGCCTTTCTCCGAGGGCCCGCGGCCGCTGGACACGACGCCGTGGAGTGGGCCGAGCTTGAGGGCGCGGCGCTGCCGCGGCACCAGCACGGGGGGCGGCCCGCGGGCCCCGCCGGGGACCACCGGCGACACGCCGATCAGTGCATTGTCCGCGTTCGGTTCTCGAGAAGGGCGCCGCGGCCGTCATTTTTCAGGCTTGCGCCCGCCAGGTTTGGGCCCGGGGTCGCTGTTCACTAAACCATGTTGTGCTAAAGGGGGTTCTGTCCATCCCCGGTACACTACGGTTGTGTGACATTGAAATTCTCTCGCATGGTCCGGGCTTGCCACCCCTTCCTGGTTAGCTGGTTCTCCCACGCTGGTCGGGACTTTCGCCCTCTGGGGCCCCGTGTTGCCGGTCGGTTTCCGCACTCTGGTCGGGACTTTCGCCTTCTGGGCCCCGTGCTGCCGATCGGGTTTCCGCCCTCTGGGCTCCCTGCCCGCCCACTGCCCTGCTTCGCCAGTCCTGGTCGTTGCCTCGAGGCTGCCCCATGCAGAGTCTTCCTGTGCGCTTCGGCGAGGTAATCTGACCCCTGAGACGAGAAAAGTGCAGGGCTGGACCTGAACGCGGTTTAGCTGGACTTCGGCTGTGTATTGTTTTTTCGTTTTGACAGAGAAGGTATAGGAAAACAGCTGGAGCAAAACGAAAAACAAAGCGAAAACACAACGAAACAAACAACGTTTAGGTCCAGCCTTGGGGAAGTGCTCCTGCGATCGTCGTCTTTGCCACGTCCTCCGCCGCCCTGCGGCGCCCCCTGCGTCTCCCCGACCGATGCCGCTCGGCCTCTCGCGCGGTGCGTCTGCCCGACCAGTTCTGCTGCGGCTCTGTTCGCGTAGCGCCCGGGTCCAGTCAGTTTCGGACCTTCGTGTGCCCGCTCAGGCGCGGCCACCTCTTCGCGCTCGCCGCTTCGAGGCCTTGACCTCGTGGCCTTCGGTTCCGTTTCGCTGAGTCGATTTTGCCACGTGCACCTCTTCGCCTAGACCAACCTACTTTAGCTTTGGCCACCAGAAAGAATTTCGAGCACCAGAAAAAAGTACCACAACTCGAGGGTTTCCACGTGTCGGGCCCTGGGAAACACTGTTTCGACATTGTTTCGACACTCTTTCGACACGTTTCTGGGTGCTCGAAATTATGTCTGGGGTGTGGTCCTGAAGTTCGATGGGAGCAGCATAAGCATAGACTACCTCGCCCTGCCGCTCCGAGCTCTTCTCCAGTCGTGTCGACCAGCGGCGACTCCGCCAGCGGCGCTCAACTTTGAACGCCGCGGGCGACCCAGAATCGTTCGATGTGGAACGATCTGGACGTTTCGGAACCGGCCGATCGTTCCAGGTTGAACCATCCCCGCGGTGTCAGGAACCAATGCCTGGGTCGACACGACACGAACCTGCCGTACCTCGCCCTGCCGCTCCCAGCTCTTCTCCAGTGGCCCCCCCTTCGGCGCCCTGTGCCCCTCCGAGGGGTGTAAAGGATCCCCTATCCCAATTCTCTGAGGTTGCGCAGGGAGAACCGCAGCCTGCCCGCTTTGCAGACCTGCGCGCCGCCACGCTGCATCCGGGCAGGCTGTGCTGACCGGCGAGGGGGCGGCGGGCGAGGAGGAGGCGGGGGAACACGTGCCCCTCCGCGAGGCCTTCCGCAGCAGACTGGCCTCGGCCTCCGCTGCCCGCGCGCAGCTCGCCTGCCGGACAGGCTGCGGCATCCCCGCGCCGGCTTTCAGTCGGGGCTGGACAGAACCCCCCACAGTGACACGTCGATTAGTGAATTGTCCGTTTTCGGTTCTCGAGAGGGCGCCGCGGCCGTTATTTTCCAGGCTCGCGCCCGCCAGGTTTGGGCCTCAGGTCGTTTTCACTAAGCCACGTTTTACCAAACGGGGGTCTGTCCGTCCCCGAAGGGAAAGATCGGGGCTCAAGAGACGGGGGTCAATGCAAACGGGGGTCAGCCAGGGCACCGGATCCTGCAGGATCCTGCGAAGACCCCCTCTGGCTGACCTGGGTCAGCGAGCCGCTCGTGGCCACGAGGCGGCCGCGCGCATTGGCTGACCCGGGCTTGCGAAGACCTGCGTTGCAGTTGTTTCTTTCCTGCGCTGCAGTTTGGGTGTCCACTGTGAGGGCATCCACAAGAGTAGAGGGGGTGAGGGGTGCGTATCCACTGCGGGCGGATCCCGGGGGGCAGGATGTTGGCCTAGTTTTGTGGGCCGTAAGTCCGTAAGTGCAGCCGCTGTAGCATCGCTCTTCCAGCACGCCTTCGGTGCCCCCTTCTGCTCACCTCTCCTCTCCCATCCTCCTCTGCTCCCTTCGTTTTCTACCTCCTCCTCCCTTCTCCTGCCCTCCTTTCGTTCGTTCCCTGTTCCCTCCTTCCCCTGTTTCTCTCCCATCTCCCTTCCCTTCTCACCTCCCCCCCTCTCTTCGGCTGCTGCTTCCCTTGGAGGCGGCACCCGCCGGGCAGTTGTGAACTTGACTCGCTCCCCAGCGGATGACCGAACCTCATCTCTCCCTCTCCCTCTCCGTTAGGGGAACGAATGATGACACAAAGATAAGAATTCGGAGGTCCGCGCGCATTTATCGGATGGACCCCCCTCCCTGGCGCGCCGAGCGCGCCGGGGGCGGCGCCGGAGGCGCGGCCAGGGGGGTCCAGCGCAGATCCGAGAAATCCGGGCGGGCCTCCGAGTTTTTGTGTTTGTGTCATTGCTCGTTCCCCCAACCCTGTCCCTTCCCCATCCACGGCGCTGCAGAGAAGTCTGGCCACGGCAAGGCCGCCCGGCGCATCCTCGCGCTCAGAGATTTTTGACGCGAGCGCCGGTGACTTCGACACGACCGCTTCGGGGCGGCTCGCCAGGAGAGCCCTCGTCCGGGCTCTAAAATGTTATAACTGCGGCGCCATCGCCCGCTTGCCCCTTTGTCCCGGCGAGCGAAGAAGACCAGGTTGATGGCTCCCTGGCGGCGTACTGGAGGCGGGAGAGCAACAGGGAGGGAGGGAGGGGAGGGAGGGGAGGGGACAAGCTAGGTGCGCTCGCGTCATATCTGACGTCCTACCCCTCCCTCCCATCCATCACCATGGCGTAGACATCCTCTGTATTTTCACAGCCGGATGTCGAGCAGGGCAGTGATCGCAAGAGGGTGCGCGATCCATGGTAGAGCACGGCATGGCACGGCGTAGAAGAGCACGGCAAAGCACAGCATGGCGTGGCATTGCGCAGCGAAGCATTGCATCACAAAGCACTGCAACGCAAAGCATGGCATCTCACAGCGGCGCAGAACACAACACCGCACAGCATGTCATGGCATGGCGCCAGGTTCTTTGGAGGGTAGGTGGATCGTCTTCGAGAGGTCTGGGTCGGTCTGGAGTCGCTCCACGTCTAGCTCCTTGGGCTCCCCGAACAGCTCCACACAAGGCGGGGCTGAAGGGGAGTACCTGCTGGCTCTGCTTTCAACATCGCCTTCTCAAAGCACAAACGGGGCTCCCGCTTGATACTTCCTGAAAACGACGACGCCCCAAAGTGGGGGGGCTCGACACCGAATGTGCAGTCACTTCCGATGGTTTTCTCGCGTGGGCAATCTTCCCCAATCAGAGCTTGCCTCTGTAGGGGTCCTAGCGGATTTAATTAAGGGTAGGTGAGGTGCGCCGCCGATTCGGTGGCCTGGCCCGGGTTCGCCGCCGATTCGGTGGCCGGGCCCAGGTGCCCGGATGCCCAGGTGCCCGGATGCCCAGGTGCCGGGGTGCCCGGGTGACGGGTGCCCGGTGCCCGGGTGGGTGCCCGGGTGCCGGGTGCCCGGGTGCCCGGTGCCCTGTAGCCCTAAAGCTTTATAGCCCTATATTATATCCCTATCGCCCTATAGCCGTATAGCCCTATATCCCTATAACCCATATAGCCATATAGCCATATAGCCCATATGGCGCCCAAGAGCCCATATAGCCCTGTAGCCCTACAGCCCTACAGCCCTAAAAAGATTATGATTGGGTTTTTCTCTGGTATCATCTGATTTTGGGGGCCTAGTTGGAAAGAAGGCTAGCGCTGCAGCGGGAGCAGGATTCGGAATGAGCGGAGGCGCGGAAATGAGGCCAGCGCTACAGCGGGAGCACGATTTGGAACGAGCGGAAGCCCGAGAATCAGGCCAGCGCCTCAGCGGGAGCAACATGTGGGAAACAAAAACCAGCGAAAACCCCTATCCTGGGAATCTTGTTTGTAAAAAAACAATGCGCGGAGGGGGGCGGGATATTTCCCCGACGTCATGCATGAGGAGAGAGAGGAGAGTAGTATTCATAGCGTGTACACGCCGGTCGTTGAAAGTAGGTATCTTTGGATTGCCAGATCCCAAGATTCTTAAAGCGCCTTCCTACTTCAAGAATCGGCATGCTCTTGCTGTGTTTTGTTATTCTCTGGGAGGGCCTGGACACAATCAACTCTTTCAGCCTTCCTACTTCATGTTTTTATCTACTTCTTCCGACCGACGTGCATTGTGGAGGAGGAGGAGGAGGAGGAGGAGGGGTTAGAGGAGGGAGGAGCATAGGGAGAAGGAGGGAAGAGCCGAATGGATGATGAGCATGAGAGTTGCTCCGCCGAGGGTGCGCCCGGCTCTAGATTCGCGAATCCAGTTTTCGTGGCACTCCGAGCAGCATGCCGCACGAGCTCCACGGATAATTCAGCGAGAATGTGCGTAGGCCCACGCGTTCTCTTTCTTGCGGGCAATAATTCGGCGTACCGTTTGAGCACATACCATCCGATCGAACCTGTTGATTCGATGTTTTTCGGTTGGTGCCGAGGTATGTTGTACTTCTCCTCTAGTTTCCACCCTTGTCAAACGATACATGGGAAATGCGACAATTAATCCCAATGCGGATTGACAGCTCGCTTCTTCAGCTACTTCTTACACGCTGTCTATTTGAAACTTGATTTTAGTGTTAGCATTTCAATGGCTGCCTAACGTCTTCCGCAATGGCTTCATAGGTTCTTGTTTCGGTTTCCGTGCAAGTTTCCAGACATGGCCACCAGGTCAGGGGCGCGTCTGCACAAAGAAAAAGCATGAGACCAGGAGGCCAATTCTGATTGTCACCGTTGTTCTTGCTGCCCTGCGCCCCAGCACTACAGCGTTTGCTGGTGCCCTAACCTCCTTGCGTCACCCGATGGGTGTGATTCCCAGCGCGCGTACGGAACGAACACTTTCCGGAATATGGGGAGTGCACATGGTGTCCGTAGTCAGTGGCCACATGTGAATTTTACCCCCACCCCCCACGGTTTCTGAGGGGGGTTGGGGTTCACTCCGCTCGGGACCTTCCGAACGAAATGAAAACCCACACCCCCTCAGAAATCGTGTGGGGGGGGTATTGTTCACATGTGGCCACCGACGTAACTCCCGGACCAGAGAATTAGGCTGTCGGGTAGGGTGGGGGCGTTTCTATCGCCAGGCGTGACTCTTCAGCGCTCCTGCGGGCTAGACATCCTCTTAGGATGTAGGTCTTGCGAGGTCAAGTTCAGCATCGGCGCTGGTGTATCCGTGGTCGAAAACTGGGCCAATCCGGCATCATGCCAGTCAGTTGCGTCTAACACTTCTAAATTCCCATCCATTTTGTGATTATTGTTTTGAATAAAGCACTGTTGGTCTCCGCTCTCCTCCTCCTCCTCCTCCTCCTCATTCTCTTCTTCCTCCTTGGGGGGTCCGTCTCGAGAGTTCTCGCACATGCACGGCACAGGGACTGCGTTTGTGTTTGCATGTGCATTTCAATTCTTAACTCATGGGGTCCCTGATGCTCGACCTGCATGGCTGTCCTACGGAAGATTTCTTCGAAGGTGATGTTCTTCGGTTTCAGCTTTGTTCTGATCGCAATGTGAGGAATCGTCTTGCGAAGAAGTTGAGGGATCTCGACACAGCCTTCAACTGGACGCGGCACATCACAAGGCCGCGGATGCCGGAATGTCTCGAGGAGTTCGACACGCCGCCCCACGCGGACGGCCAGGTTAGCCCCAAAGGCATGAACGAGGCAACCTCTGATGTCAACCTCCTCCTCCTCCTCCTGCTCCTCCTCCTCCTCCTCCTCCTCCTGCTCCTCCTCCTCCTCCTGTGGTGCTCCTGTTTTGTACGTGTGGCGAACGCGGCACGTCGCCGCGAGAAGGAGTGGGCGCAGCAACCAGCTACGGGTGCTTCTCGGCCGCCAAGGGGGCGCTGGGCTGGCGGGGCCCCGCCGACCCCCGACCTGGTGGCGACCATCACGGCGGCCATCGAGAAGAAGTTTGATCAGAAGCTCAACAAGGTCCTCAAGGATTCGAAAGCTGGCAGTGGTGCGAGCAGTCACGGGGCACCTCCTGGTGGCGATGCTGCCCCTCCCGCTGTGGATCCCGTTGAGCAACGATCTGCTCGCATCGAGTCCCTTGAGAAGGCCATTCAACAGCTTGGGGAAGTCACCGACGATACGGACCCTGCCTATCCTGCCAAGTTGTGTCTTGAAGAGCAATTACGAGCTGCACGGCAGGCACAGTGAAGAGCCAAACCCGTCTTGCAGCAACACACCAACGCGGCTTTCCGCCTCCAGACGGCTCAGCGCAAGCAGGCTAAGGCAGCTGAGGCCGTGGAGTTTCAAAAGGTGCTCATCCAGAATGCGCAGAAGTCTCTCCAGGAGTGGCAGGAGAAGGCTGCTGCGCAGGACCGCGAGGTGCGAGCCCTCGAGCACGAGCTGTGCCGCACGATGCCCGATGGAGGGGCCAAGGCACCAGTGCAGGTTAAACTCGACTTGCCAACCGAGGTCATGGAGAGCGAAGTTAATGCTGACATTCGCCAGCTCCTGGCCAACCCTGCGTTTGTCAAGTTCAAACGGCTCTACTAGGACAACACTGCAGAGGCGGCCCCAGCGGGCCCTCCCGCTCCTGCGGTTGCTGAGGCACCTCCAGCACCTGAAGCTGCAGAAGCTCCCATGGATGGCCTTTCTCCAGAGGATGTGGATCGACTCCTCGCTGTCGCGGGCTACAAGCGCGCCTTCGAGCAGCGCCTTCAGGAGATGGGCGTCAACAGGGCACAAGTCGCTGCCGCTGCGGCCGCAGGGGCAGGACAGCAGCGTGGGTAGTGGCATCTACTTGAGCGGCCTCCCTGTTTCGGCGACTGGCCTGGTGGTGCCGCAGTACAAAGGATGCAGATGGACTACGGCGAGACTGTCCAGTTCGGCATCCCAGAATGTTTCCGCCCCTGGGAGTGGGCCTACCTCTCTCGCCCCTGGTGGCGGGCCCAATGCTGGCGCGGTTGCTGGCAATGTGTTTCATCGGCGCCCAAGTGGCGCCGCCCTCGTCCCTGCGCTTATTCCGCACCCAGCTATCGGAAAAGGAACTTGGTCAGGACCAGCACTTTTTTGAGTCATTCAATGGGAACGGCCGGTCGACGCTGTTGGATAAACTACGCATTAGCCAAGCTCTCATCGTGCGTGCTCAGGAGATTGGCACTGGACCTGAAGCGGCCGCAGATCTCCAACGTCAGCAAGGACTTGCGGCTTTCGAATGTTATGTAGCCCATTGGAGAACCGAGAGCCTGGATCGCATTATGCTGGCGTTGCCGTGCTTGTTCGCCGCCATCTTGGCATAAGGTGGAATCCTCATGGTGGAGAGATTGTGAAGGGCCGGCTCATCTCTGTCATGGCTGACATGCCTGAGTGGCCCTCTTTCGCCGTCTAGACCAAGCCAATCTGCACATCTTGAGGAAGCTGGGCACGCCGGTCGAGGAGACCACTGGAGCCATCATGGTGGGAGCTGATTGGGATATCGAGCCATCCATCATCGAAAAGAGTGGTTTCACACGAAAGGCAGGTCCCATCGCAGTTGCCCCAGTACGCCACACTATCGTCACGGCGAGCAGTGTTTCAACGATTGACGTCTTTGTTTGTTCTCATGGGGTTGTGCGATTGGTTGGTAAGATTCGAGTGGCTTCGGAGTGACATGGAGGGCCGCGCAAAACTGTTCGTTTGCAGCTTCGACCCGGCGCGGCGCAATTCAAGCAGCTGGTTTATTGCGCGGCCAGTCAATCCACCTGTTGGACCGAGACCGGAGCCTCGCCCTATTCATGCTGCCTTGGAGCTGGCTGAAGCGGCGACGCGGGCTGCTTCGCATGATGCGGCCACGGCAGCATGGGCGCAGCTTGACGGTGCTTGGGCCGTCTTTCTTGGCGACGCTGAGCGGGGTTTGGCGGCGACCTTGGATCGCTCCGTCCCACGGCCGACCCGACATCAATTTCTCGCTCGTCGATGGGCGCCTGTCTTTGGCAAGAAGAACAATGCGAATGATGATCCTCAAGTGCGCCGAGTCTGGCAATGGCTCCATCGAGTGCGGCACGAGTTGGAGGCGATGTCTGCAGACGCCCCTGGCTTGAGTGCACGCGAAGCTGCGTTTAGTCTGAAGCAGGCATGTTTGCCTGAAGTCTACCCGGGTGAATGTTTGGATGTTCGGCTTGATTTGTTTGTCCAATCTCTTCGACGACTGATAGGCGATTACTCTGTTCAATTGGACTTCGCAGCTCGCCTCTCATCGCCGCGGTGGCCGAGAGCAACATGTTTTCGAGATCAGCTACGAGCTGAGTCTGGCGCGGCCGCCGAGCAGATAGATCAGCGACGCACGATGTCTTGGAATGAGTGGCGTGGTAAGGCGCTGAAAGGATCAGCGAGGTTTAAGCACGAGATTACTCGCCTTCAGCAGCAGCGGTGCCCGACCGCGGTTGAGAAGGCGCCAGGCATCTTCTCGAGCAGTCCAGGCGCAGTCATGGATGCGGAGGTCGAGTCGCGCAATACACACCGGCGAGCTACCGCCCAGGCGCCCACCGCCAGTGCCAGATCGTGAATGCTTCCCTAGAGCTTCAGTGGATGAGATTCGGCGCGCGTCGCGCAGTTTTTCTAGCTTCACGGCTTCTACTCCGGATGGGTTCCATCCGAGGCACATCTCTCATTTGGGATGATGGCGCGCTCGCCCTGGGTATTCTTTACGAGGCGGCGGATAAGCCTGGCATGTTCCCAGGGCATGTCATGTGGATGGTTTTTTCCACTTACCGACAAGCCTGCTGGCGGTCACCGTGCTATCTTGTCGCTGGCTAGCTGTGTGCGGGTATGGGAACGATTGCGACGCCCGCAGCTAGACCCCTTTTCTGCCCTTTTCTGCCTCAACCGAGAGAGCGTGCTGGGCCTTCGCTGCAGTCAAGAGCGCAGAGTCCTGCGCCTGGGCTCAGGCTGCCGTCTCCGAGGTTGCATCGTCTCAAGATCTGGTCTTCATGGGGGCCCAGTGGGGCGGTGAGAATTATCGCGGGTCTTTCGATCTGGATCTTTTGCGGGCTCGGACCTATCAGTGGGCAGTTCCAATGGTAATAGTCAAGACGATGTTCAACCTCTGGTGATCTCCTCGGCCTGCACGCTTGGGCGCGTCTTTTCATCCCGTGGCGCTGTTTGCCACGGGTGGCCCGCCAGCTGGCGACATCTTTAACGACGCTTTTGTTAAGATGTATGCCATCTGTGCTTTTGACAACTTTATGTGCTGATGGCAGGATTCGTCGATCCGCTGATCGTCGCAGGTCGAAACTGACACGGCCAGGGGTGTAGATGGTAGGCAAACACTTCTTCGAGTCGTACCCGATGCCGCAGCTGATGTTCAGGATATATGTAAGCATGATCTTCGAGCCCAGATGTAGGAGTCGAAAGTTGTCGCGGTCGCGAGCAGCCCGTCGTTAGCAGCAGCCTTAGCCGTTTAAGTTCGTCGTCGTGATCTCCCCGCAGGCTCCGTCACGAATGCGTCGCTCAATGTGGGGGTAGATTTCGCTCCTGGGCAAGCTAGGGGCGCTCCGAAGGCCCTTCGAACGACGTGAAGGGTTTCTAGTTTTCACGCTTCGGCATTCTCGAGTTTTCCGTTTCCGCAGGTGATTGAATCGCGGAGAGCACCGAATGGTTATCATCCACTCTGCTGGTCTGAAACCAGCGCTAGCATACGGCAGTGCAGCGCTGGGCATGTCAGATCATAAACTTAAGCGAGCTCGAGCTGCGCTTTTAAGTTTTCGTGCAGCGGCGCATCGAGGAGCTTCTTTGGTGTCCAAGTGTGCGCTTCATTGCGATCCCATGGCTGATGCAAGTGCGGCGCCAGCTATGATGTGGGCGAGGTCTGCATGGAAGGCCGCTGTTGCACCGGAACGCGCGTCGTTCGCGATACAGGGGCTGGCACGAATGTCTGCCGCGATTGATCGCAAGCTCGATGACAATAGCACATGGCATCGATACAGGGGGCCGATTACTCGCATGGCCCTCTGTTTGTAGCGCATAGGATGGCGGCCTAAGAATGTTGGGGAGAGGATCGATGATCGAGGAGTTGAGTTGTCTTTGCTATACACATCTCCTACTATGATGAGCTCTCTACTCCGCGAAGGTGTGCAGCGTAAACACGAGCGCGACATGTACATGTTAGTCAGTGGCACGAACGAGCGAAGTGATAAGCGTGCATGTGCTGACCTTGTGCGTGTATTCGTGTGCATCAGTAAGAAGGTTCACTCCCTTCAGTCTTCGCCAAGGATGTATCTACTAATGGTAGGTTGTGCAAGGCTGGATTTGATGTCGATTCACAGTGTCCTTTGCGCGGCGCAGCAGGCAGCTTTCACCGCAGACACTGGTGTTGTCAGTGCCCTGAAGTTAGAGAGGCGAGAGAGGAGATGGTGTTTGAGGATGTGATTCGTGAGGCGCGCGAGGCCGGTGTGTCTGAGCTGCTGTGGGCTAGGCTTGTCCTCTTGCACCCCTCGTGTGTCCTCCCTCCTCCTGCTGACAAGCTGTATCCTGAGCTTCTGGACCCGCGCGGGCAGCCCTTGATTCAGGTTTCGGTCCTTGCGGGGGCTTCGGACGCCGTGGTCGACGGTTTGTGCGCTCGTTCCCCGATTCGAGAGTTGTCAAGGGCCACCTATGCAGGAGTGTTTCTTGCCCCTGACTGGGAGGAGGTCGTGGCTCGCTTTCGTGGGCCCGTCTGGCCAAGCCTCCTACATACCCCCCAGGCAGGAGAGCAGATGGCGGTGCGTGCCCTAGCCATCCTTCTTCGTAGGATAATGGCCGTGCACTCTGATTGTCTAGGCGTGGTTAGGCTTCACAACCAGACCGTGGCACAGCAGGTGCGTGGCAAGTATAAGCATGCTGGACTGCGTCGTGGATTCTTACCGTGTGAAGGCGCGCAGTATGTAGGTGTTGCTAGCCACGCTAAGGCCCATCGCAGTACAGATGAAATCGATGCGTTGCCCGACGACGGGCGTAGGATTGCGCGCGGAAGCTTCATAGCCGATGAGTGCGCTAAAGACGCGATTTCCATGCATCCCCCAACGGGATCCTGCTGTTTTGGCTGATGTTGACACCCTGGTTGTGAAGGCCCGAGCCGTGGCCCGTGTGATCGGGGCTGTCTTACCCCAGTTACGGCTTGCTGGGTTCCCTTAAAAAGCAGACGGTCCAGAGGCCTAGGCGCATGGGCGCTGATCGTTGGCACGCTTGTGGACGGTTGTGCCTGGCGCGCCTGGCACATCCATATGTCATGATTGCCATAAGCGCGTGTGCAACACTATTGTTGTACGTCCCGACATGTGTGGGTGTCCTGGTAAGCGTGCTAGCTCTAAGTTGTTGCATGCTGGTTCACAGCTTGGTCCTGACCTTGTCTTTACTAGACTATCGTCTGGACCATCTCTCGTGTTCTGCCGACGCTGCGGTGCTTACAGCCAGGATCGCCGCAGTGGTCTCTTCGAGAAGCGATGCCGCAACTGTCCCGTGTCGTCTGTCTCTCGCTGTCGACTCGGCCGTATGCTCAGGGGTCTGCATCCACAGTCGAATCGAGCCCCAGGCGTTGTGCTCCACATCTTAAGTGCTGTGGAAGGAGCGACTGCTTGTCGCACAGCAGCCTCAGCAGCGGGCGGTCTACCTCCGCCCGTCGGAGACGGGCCTGCTGCCAGGCCCGGAGGCCATGCGGCAGCGCGTGGCCGCCCGCGAGGAAGAGGCTCGAGGCTTTTAAAACGGATGTATGTTCTATCCCCTGGGGGAAAAGAAAAAACAATTCTTCCTCCTCCTCCTCCTCCTCCTCCTCCTCCTCCTCCTCCTCCTCCTCCTCGATTGCTCAGGACATTGAGGCCGCCACCACTGGCCCAGAGGGCGAACGCGTCGGCCTTGGCCTCACGGAGCATGGGGGCGCCCCGCCCCCCCCCCCTTTCTACCCATCCACGGCTCTGTTGGGCGACCGCGACATCAAGGACTACGCGCCGGTCGTTGAAAGTAGGTATTTTTGGATTCCCAGATCCCAATCTACTTCAAGCGCCTTCCATTTTCAAGAATCGACACGCTTTTGCTGCGTTTTGTTATTCTCTGGGGGGGCCTGGACCCAATCAACTTTACCCGCCGTCCTACTTCATGTTTTTTGTGCCTACTTCAACCGACCGACGTGTACGAGGACAAGTGTTTCTCGATACGTGCCACATACATTGAACCCGCATAGCAAAGATGGGCATCCCTCCCAAGGGTACCCTTGCATCCTTGCCTCCTCGGTCCATCCTTCGTTGCTTTCGCTGGCCGCGCCCCGCTCGAAACGCTTCGAAATGGGCGTCCAGGGCTCTTGCATCCTTATCGCGCATGCTTACTATCCGGGTTGACTGCAGGCGGCGTGCCCGCTGAGGCTCCCTCTGGCTCCGGCCCTCGCGCAGCACCAGCAGCCATGCGCGCGACGCCGTCCAGGTGCAGGTCGTGTGCGCTGAAGCCCAGGACGTGAGCACCGTCGCCCCGAGCACGTTTATCCGAGGCGGGAATCTGTACATGACCACCGCCTGGAGGGTCAGTCTTCGGAGCTTCGGCAGACGGTGGATGTGGACATATCCGGGCCCGCTGGGGCACCAGGATGTCGGTTCCCAGGCAGTGGATATGGATAAGTCCCCGCCTCGCAGTCTACCAACATGATCTCGGGATCGCAGCTGTTCGAAGAAGCGAACACCGTGATGTGTTCTTCTCTGCCTGGCCGTCTCGGCACATTGGGCGAGACGCTCATGCGGATTCCCGTGGATGACCAGAACACGCGCGTTCCGGTTGTTCTGCCCGAGCTCTTGGCACGATGATATCGGCAGGGGCGGACCGCGCTCCTCGTCGGAAGGGTTCCTGGGCGACATGCAGGTCGTCCTCCAAGGCGTTCTCCATGAGTTCGCGGGCATGGCGCGCTTGGAGGGTGGGATGCTGGACCTACATGATTTGCAGTCTCGCGTTGACGACGACGAATGGTGGCTTCTCCTGTTCGTCGGAGCTCCGATGCGAAAGTCTTGAGGATGGCGGTGAGGAGTTCACATAGGTGTCATGTCTCGCCCTTGCCCTTCCCTGGCTGCCCTCTCGGCTCTGCGTTTTGGGCTCGCGTTCCCTTGGGTTTCGGGCTTGGCACTTACGCTTGTTTAGCTACGCGTAGTCGTCCTTGGAAGTGTCTTCTGTAAGTTGCGCAGTAGTTTGAGCATTCACACTTGTATGATGCGCCCACGATACTGTCTGGACTTGTTTCTTTCCCTGTTTCCCACCTTGAACAGAGCACTGCTTGCTCCAAGCTTCCTGATTTCCCTTCTGCGTCCTTGCGGGGCTGCGAACTACAAAGCTGTCGCCATGTTCGTGGGCTCCTCGGAGGCTCAGCGCAGTGAGGACATACGCGCAACCAGACTAGACCATTCGGTTGCATTGGGATGGTACCACCTGCGCAACTGTCGCCACTCTTCGTTGGGTGCTGGGAGGCTCATCGCAGTAGGGACGTACGCGCATCCAGACGAGACCTCTGGTTCCCTGAGTGGTCTACCACCTGCGCAATCGTCGCCAATTTCGTAGGCTGGTGGGAAGCCCATCGCACTAGGGACATGCGCGCATCCCTGCGGGCTGCCACGCCCCTCTCGTGGGCTCTTGGCATGCCCAGCGCAGTGGGGACAGACGCCCATCCAGACTAGACCTCGCGGTTCCCTGTGCGCAAGTGTTGCCGCGTTCGCCAGCTGGTGGATGAGCAGAAACGGCGGGAAGATGAGCAGGAGAAGGAAGCGCCTAACCAGGGGGTCGGGCTCGTGCACGAGTCGAGGGCAGGACGCGGAGGGGTGTCGGCAGCGCCGCCGCCGCTGGACGGGTCAGGAATCGCGGCGTGGGCAGGCCCTGCGGCCGCGCACGGCGCCACATCGCGCGGCGGGGCAGCTCAAACCACACGGATGGTGAGACCCACGGATTGTGAGACCTTTTACTTTTTGAGTCTCATTCCCTCATTCCTCCCTCCTTACCTCCTCCTCCTCCTCCTTCCCTCCTCCTCCTCCTCCTCCTCCTCCTCCTCCTCCTCCTCCTCCTCCGCTTCTTCCTCCACCTCCTCCTCCTCCTCCTCCTCCTCCTCCTCTCTCCCTCCTCCTCCTGCTCTCCTCCTCCTCCTCCTCTTTGTGCTCATCCTCCTCCTACTCCTTTTCCCCGTCCCTCCTCCTCCTCCTCCTCCTCCTCCTCCTCCTCCTCCTCCTCCTCCTTCCCCCTCCTGCTCCTCCTCAAACCGTGGATTCGAGGTCCTCCTTCAAGGCAGTCGCAGTCCAAACCTCAATTTCCACGTGGTGCCTGAGGGTCCCACAGGTGTTGCCCACTGCGGTGGCCATGTGGGGCGAATCGACCATGGGCCTGGGAGGAACGAAGTCAGGGATGGGCAACCCAGACGTCTATTCTCTTTGTCCGAGTTCTTGTCAGTTCGAGTAGAGCCCCATGCTTTTTCAGCGAGATTGTGTATGCAATTTCAGGGCATGGCTTCTTCTTCATAAATTCCAGCAGGAGAAACAGGCAAAGGGAGGCGTCCGAGGACAGGATAGTCGTGCAGCGAACAAGGGTCTGGCTTTCCTGCCCCAAGCCAGGTCCCGCCAGCTCCCGTCATGCAGAAATGTACCTCGCACTTGTCGGTCGTCGAACAGACTCATTCAACTACTGAGGACCCGACTGTCGAGCTTGTGCTAGCGTCGCCGATCGCCTAGGTGCGAGTTGAGCAGCAGTGCGCGGTTAGTTTGTCCAGCCTCTCTCCCGAGGAAGCGAGCAAGGGAGACTGGAGCCGCTCGAGATGCGACGATGAGGCGCGATCAGGCCGTTCAGACGCCGCTCATCACAACCAGGTTCAACTCAGCCATATCTGGATGCGCTCGGACACAAGATGCTCGCTCTCGTCGAGGACGATGAGGGTGATGGGGGCGTCGGCAGCGGAGAGTTTCATCTCGCTGCAATTGGATTGGGCTCTCTTCGCGCGCCTGAGTTCCATGGAAGACACCGAGCCGCCAGAGCGCAGTGGGCCCCAGATGATCGAGGAGCTGCTCCGCGGGGTCCAGGGCCAGGTCGACACAAACGCCACAGAGGTTCAGGCTTGGTTCGAGAAGAAGCAGGAGATTCAGCATCGCATCAAGCGCCGGATGGCTGGGAAGAGGCGCGAAAGCCCCACAGGTCAGAGCGCCGCTCCGCCGCTCCAGTCGGTGCCCCTGCACTTGCGGCAGCTTCGTCGGCAGCGACAGAGTCAAGGGGTTGACTCCTGGTACAGCGGATGCAGCACCGGCCGGAGGGGGAATTCAGATCGCACCTGAAGCCCGAAGGGTGAGCATCGTCAAGGTTCCGGCAGCGTTGGCAGCGGATAGTGCCCAGTCCAAAAGTTGCAGGCTTGGGCAATTCTGTGGCAGACGCAGGATTCATGATATACACAGGTCGCCGAAACGGAACCGCCCATCGTCTCGGCGGTCGACCAACAGGGCATCCGCGAGCTTTAGGAGATCATGGGAGAAAGTGGACAGCTTCGGCGACGCGCGCGAGATCGACGATGATCGTTCTGAGTGCATCTGATTCTAGTAGTATCCCAGCTCTCGGGCTCATCTGGAGTACCAGGAAGCATGCGCTTCTTTTCGTTCGCGACCTCCAAGGGAGGGGGTCCAGCGGGAGCGCGCAGGTGCTCAGTGGCGAGGGCCAACTCTCTCATGCTGGTAACGGTGACCTCCTCGACCCAGTAGACCGGGGTCCGCGGAGGGGGGGGACGCCGCCTGAGGTTCAGAAGGCGCTGATCACGACGCAGCAGTTGAGAGTCCTCATCGCCGCGGGCCACCCGTGCAACGGATAGTCCCGACCGTGGTTCCCGAAGCACAAGTAGGTTCTGGAGGCCCAGCCGACCCCGTATCGTTCCCTTCTGTATTCCGGATTCCGAGTGGCGTCACCATCGAGCTCAATCTCCTCCTTATTCTCTTTTCCTCTCCTTCTTCTGCTATTCCTCCTCCTCCTCCTCCTCATCCTCCTCCTCCATCCGTTTCCCCCTGCCCTCTCTTGTGGGGGGGCGCTTCCCGCGACCCGTGTGGGTTTTGCCGCCGAGCGCCGCGCCACGAGAGGGGGCGCGACAAGACGGCTTTCGGATGGACGGCCGTGGAGCGGCGGCGGTGTGGCCGCGCCGCGCTTCCCATGATGGCGGAGGAGAGGTCGCCGAGAGGAAGGGAGCCACACCAACATCAGCTTCGGAAGTCCGCGGACGGTCTCCCCGCCGACGGCGGCGCGCTTTCGCCGCTGCCCCCCTGGCGCGGCTGCTCGCGCCAGGGAGGAGTGCAGGGAGGGAGCCCCGCGCCGGCGGAGAGATCGTCCACGGGTGTCCGAAGCTTAGGTGGTCGGAGGCGACGATGGGGGAGAATGGCCCAGGGGTGGGCGTTATACGTATTCGCTCGGGAGCCTCGCCGAAGGCATGGACCATCGGCGCCCCTCGATACATGTATTGGACTCCCCTGGGCCATTTGCCCCCGCCGTCGTCCTCGATGTGAGTGCTGGCCCTCCGGCCCTCCAGGTCGAGGGCGTGGGCTCCCCGGTCCACTTCTCGGAGAGCAGGTTCCTGCAGCGGCTGCTGTGCCAGGCCCGGCAGGGCAGCGGCCTGGGCGACCCCGCGGGCGGCGAGTGCCACGACCGGGCCCTCGCCAGCCTGGAGGCCATGGGCTTCGACCGCGAGGTGGCGCAGGTGGCCCTGCACGTCTCGCGCGGCCGCGAGGACCAGGCCCTGCAGCTCTGCATGGCCGGCCTGTCGTTCGTGGGCGCCAGCGGCGAGGGCGCGCTGTGCGACCGCGCGCCGCCAGCGCCTCTCCGGTGCTACGTCTGCGGCCTGGGCCACCTGTCTCGATGGTCCTCAGGGCGCGTCTTAGCACATGTGTGTGTGGAGGAGGAGGAGGAGGAGGAGGAGGTGGAGTGAGGAGTGAGGAGTGAGGAGTGAGGAGTGAGGAGTGTGTGTACGTATATGTGTATGTGTTTATGTACGTGTACGTGTACGTGTACGTGTACGTGTACGTGTGCGTGTGCGTGTACGTGTACGTGTACGTGTACGTGTACGTGTACGTGTACGTGTACGTGTACGTGTGCGTGTGCGTATGTGTGTGCGTGTGTGTGTGTGTGCGCCTCATCGCCAGCGCAGTCACTTTGCCTAGAGGACAACGCAAAAAGTGTGTGTGTGCGTGTGTGCGTGTGTTCGTGTGCGTGTGTGTGTGTGTGCGTGTGTGTGTGTGTGCGTGTGTGCGTGCGTGCGTGCGTGCGTACGTGGGTGGTGGGGGGTGGGGGTGGGGGTGGGGGTGGGGGTGGGGGTGGGGTGGGTGTTTGTTTGTCTTTGTGTTTGCGTGTGCTTATGCTTGTGATTGTGTTTGTGCTTGTTATTGTGCTTGTGCTTGTGCTTGAGCTTGTGCTTGTGCTTGTGCTTGTGTTTGTGGTTGTGTGTGTTTGTGCTTGTGTTTGTGTATGTGTGTGTGTTTGTGTTTGTGTGTGTTTGTGTGTGTGTTTGTGTGGGTGTGTGGGTGTGCAGGTGTGTAGGTGTGTGTGTGCGTGCGTGCGTGCGTGTGTTTGTGTGTTTGTGTGTTTGTGTGTTTGTGTGTTTGTGTGTTTGTGTGTTTGTGTGTTTGTGTGTTTGTGTGTTTGTGTGTTTGTGTGGGTGTGTGTTTGTGTGGGTGTGTGGGTGTGTGGGTGTGTGGGTGTGTAGGTGTGTGGGTGTGTGGGTTTGTGTGTGTGTGTGTTTGTGTTTGTGAGTGTGTGTGTGTGTGTCTGTGTTTGTGTGTGTTGTGTTGTGTCGTGTTGTGATGTGTTGTGTTGTGCTGTGCTGTGCTGTGTTGTGTTGTGCTGTGCTGTGTTGTGTTGTGTTGTGTTGTGTTGTGTTGTGTTGTGTTGTGTTGTGTTGTGTTGTGCTTACGTTTACCCACGTCGGCTCCGCCGAGAGCGCGCAGCCTGTGTTGGCCCCCGTGCGCCGCCTGCGCCGCATCGAAGGGCTTCGGTGGACAAGCGCGCGTTGGCGCTGACGTGCGTTCTGGGGGCCGTCGGCTGTCGCGCAGCTCGCTGGACTGCCACCTGCGGAGCTGCCGCCGCCGCTTCGAGCAGCGCGAGGCGCGCAGGCCCGCCGGCGAGCGGCGCGCGCTGCTCGGCGAGGAGGAGCTGGCGCCCGGCGCCCAGACGATCGAGGAGCACTACCTGCGGCTGGCCTGGCCGGAGCCGGCGGGCTCGGGCGGCGGAGCGCGGCCGTCGGGCTCGGCAGGGGGCGCGGGCAGGGCGGCCTCCGCGGGCGCGGCGGCGGGGCCGCAGAGGGCGCCCGTGCAGCTGCTGCCGTGCGAGTTCTGCGCGCGGACCTTCCTGCCGGGGCGGCTGGAGGCCCACCAGAAGGCCTGCGTCCAGCGGCCGAGGCACGTGGCCCCGGCGCCCTCGCCCGCCGCGAGGTCCCCCGCGCCGGCGTCGCCCGCCGCCGTGCGAGCGTTCAGGTCCTTCTGCGAGCAGCTGGAGCGGTGCCCAGGCTGCCAGAGGCAGTTCAGGCCCGAGGTGCTGAGGTCCCACCGCGAGCGCTGCCCGCCCTGCCAGCGTCCGCCGGGGGCGCGCCCGTCGCAGCTGGTGCGCAGCACGGGGCGCCGCCACTCCCAGCCGGTGCCCGCGGCCGCGCCGCGCGCGTCCTTCGCGCCGCCCGCCCGCGGCGCGCCCGCGCCGAAGGCCAGCACGCCCGATGCAGAGGTCTGCACCTCTGAGGCGCTGCTGGGAAAGGGCCTGCTTCGAGCATGGATCCACTACAGTCGGCCCAGATTGGCAGGGCGACCCTGCCGAATCAGGGGTACCCTTGTGTCCTGTGTCTCGCGACCCATGATTCCTGCATTCCTGTGGCAATGTGGCCTTCGGAAGGGTCTTGTGTCCTCGAGTCCGACTGTGCATAATTGACTTGCCCCATGCGAGACGTGCGTAGAACCCATGGGAGACATGCGTAGAACAGTCAGCAGACCTCTGGAGCACTGTAAGGATGTTTCGCAGAGATCGACGGGCATGTCCCTCTACAGGAGGAGTGCCCAAGAAGAGTCCAGAAATAGTCAGGTGACGATTCTTGGCGCTCTTCTTATCGTACAACAGGCTGTCTGCTTTTCTGTGAAGCTCCGCCCGTATGAGGCCATGTCCCACCTAACGCCAGATGCAGAGGTCTGCACCTCCGAGGCGCTGCTGGCAAAGGGCCTGCTGCTGGCCGCGGGGGAGGAGGACGCCGCGGCGCTGCGAGCGGAGCTGGAGCTGAGCCTCCCCGGCGCCGAGTTCGTGAGCGCCTTCCAGGTGGCGGGCCCCGCGGTGAGCAGCGGCGTGTACGAGGCCCTGCGGGCGAGCATGCAGGACTGCGGCGGCGGGGGGCCGCCCGCAGAGCGCGAGCTGTGGCACGGCACGGCGTGGGCCGCGGTGCCGAAGATCCAGGGGAACAAAAAGTGGCATAAGCATAAAAACTCGGAGGTCCGCGCGGATTTCTCGGATCGGCGCTGGGGCCCCCCGGCGGCGCCTCCGGCGCCGCCCCTGGCGCGCGGAGCGCGCCAGGGAGGGGGGTTCCGGCGCCGATCCGAGAAATCCGCGCGGTCCTCCGAGGCTGTATGTCTACGTCACTGTTTGCTCCCCTGAGATCCTGCGCGGGGGCTACAACCGCAGCTTCGCGGGGCGCCACGGCACCCTGCTGGGGGTGGCCACCTACTTTTCCACCGACCTGGCGTACTCCCAGCGCTTCTGCGACCGCGCAGGCCGCGGGCGGCCCGCTGCCAGGAGGTGGGTCGGTTGGGACGGCGGTGGCGATGAGGAGGAGGAGGAGGAGGAGGAGGAGGAGGAGGAGGAGGAGGAGGAGGAGGAGGAGGGGGAGGGGGAGGAGGAGGGGGAGGAGGAGGAGGAGGGGAGAGGAGGAGGAGGAGGAGGAGGAGGAGGAGGAGGAGGAGGAGAGGAGAAGTCGAGGAGGTGGAGGAGGTGGAGGAAGAGAGGAGGAGGAGGTGGTGGAGGAGAGGAGGAAGAGGAGGAGGAGGAGTTGGAGGAGGAGGAGGAGGAGGAGGAGGAGGAGGAGGAGGAGGAGGAGGGGGAGGGGGAGGAGGAGGGGGAGGAGGAGGGGGAGGAGGAGGGGGAGACGGAGGAGGAGGAGGAGGAGGAGGAGGAGGAGGAGGAGGAGGAGGAGGAGGAGGAGTCGAGGAGGTGGAGGAAGAGGAGGAGGAGGAGGTGGAGGAGGAGGAGGAAGAGGAGGAGGAGGAGTTGGAGGAGGAGGAGGAGGAGGAGGAGGAGGAGGAGGAGGAGGAGGAGGAGGAGGAGGAGGAGTTGGAGGAGGAGGAGTCGCGAGCCCATAGGACGACGCGCTGAGTACGATTCGGGAAGGGCAGGAGCGGTGGGAAAAGACGAGCGAGCGCAATCGAGCACAGAAAACCAGCGGGCCCCAGGGCACTGTTGGCCCAGCCGAAGCATCACGGCAGTGACAGGAGGTCCCACGAAAAGAGCCCAGAATCGGCCAAGCCGAACTCCCAGGACACAAAACGAGTTTCGAAGGAAAACTCGAGACATATGTATTAGATGGATAACATGCCTAGCCACTGGACAGCATCGTCCGTGACCAACAGCCTGCGAGGGAGAGGGGGAGAGGGGGGGAACGGCCTCCCTTAGGGTGGACGCCCTTCATACTCTTCATAAAATTATCCCTCCTCCACTTACGCTGGGAATTCCCCTCAAGGGCAGCCTCGGGATCACAAGTCCAGAAGAGCTGTGTGCGTGCCGATCTGGCCGAGAATGCCCCACACTTACTACATCACACAGCGTCCCGAGAAGTATACAAGCATGCCCTCTCGCCGAATAGGGCGGGACCTCCCCCGTCCTCGGCAGGGGCTGCATGGGAATGTCCGTGTCCGCTAGCGATGGCGGGGTGCCTCTCGCGGCCCGCTTCACGCCTCTCAGGCCTGGGCAGCTCGGTGGGGCCCCCCAGGGCCGATCGCTCCATGCCACGAGACCTGGTGGCCCTCTCGGTCTCCAGGTCCCCGTCCCTCGGACGCTTCCTCGGCCCCAGGACCTCAGGCTCCCAAGAGCCACAGGCCAGGTCGGGTCGGGTCTGGCAGCGGCCCCGACGGAGCCGCTCCAGACCCGCCAGGGGGCGAGCGGAGCGGGGGCAGTGGGCACATCGCCAGCCGTGCTGGCCACGAACAGGGACGTGTCTTCCCCTCACGTTGGCCTCCTCTCGAGGCTTGATCAGTCGCGCGGCTGTGCCGCCGCCTTTAGGAGCTGCGCCCGCGCCGCGACGGCTGGCAGCGCGGCCGCGGCGCCCCAGGGTAGCCGCCTTGTCCGCTGGCCTCGCCTCCAGGTTGGCCTGGCCGTTGCCAATCCAGGCCGCCACCTGGCGCAATTCCTCCAGGAGCTCGGCGTGGCGCTCGAGGACGGCCGTGGGCACCCCGTGGATCGCCAGGCCCTTCTTCGCCGCCATGTCCGCGCAGTCGTTGCCGATCTTGTCGGGCGATTCGCCCGACTCCGAGCTTGTCTGGTGGCCCTTGATCCATGTGATGCTGAGGTCTGAGCTTCGGCCGCCATGGTCCTCCAGCGCGTGCCACAGCTGGCGCCACAGGTCCACGTTCTCCTTGCGCGGGTGCGTGGTGTGCCTTTTTTCCCCTGCTCGAGACCTTCCACGATGCCCAAGCGGTCCGTCTTGATCTTCATAGGGGGCCTGGCCATGCTTCAGCGCCTGGATGATCACGTACAGCTCGCCTCGCTGCGCCGTCTGCTGGGGGCCAGGCAGCGGCCCGCATGCCATGCCAAGTAGCCGCTGCCCATTCATCACCGCGATGCCCCAGCCCGCTCGATTCGCTTCTGGCCAGTGAAGTGGACACCTGGCCGATCCATCGGTGAAGATATCCCCCGTGATGGTCATGTAGTAGTACCAAGCCTGGGTGTCCACCCTCGTCGGCAGCACAGGGAGGGCCGCCCGCGGCAGGAGCCCTCTCGTGTAGAATAGGTCGTTGGGCGTTGCCTGCAATGCGCGCCTCATGAGATCATCAGCCACAGTTTCCACGCGCATGTCCTGCAGGTTCGGACAGCACCACAGTCGATGATGTAGATGTCCGCAGCAGTCCTGGCAGTAGCAGCAGTTGGGGTCCTCCGCGTAGCCAACCGAGTAGAGCCTCTGCTGGGTCCATTGAGCCCCAATGACTGTCGACCTCAATGCCCCTCGGGCACGCATGCTCAGGTTCCACTTGGAGGCATCTGGATCTGCATGGATCATGGCCGCGATGGGCTCAATCCAGTAGCCACGCGGATCCCTAGGTGGAGGAGGTAGCTATGGTGTATGATCTCGGCGGTTGGACCATTCTTCCCGTTTCATGCTGCGGTAATTGCGTCGTGCCATGACAAGTATCCAGCTCGGTGAAGTGTCCATCAGATCCATCGTCACGCCGTTTCCTGTCGTCCAGCTCCTCGCCGAGTGGGCGCGCCATCCCAGTCGTCGAAGAAGCAGATGTACTGCGCCAGCTGGGCCAGAAACTTGTCAACAGGTGCTGCTGCTGGAGATCGCTCTGGCCTGAAGGTCCTAAGCCTTCTCTAGGATGTTGAACGGCACCTGGCAATCGTATACCATCTGGGCCCACGTGTAGAGTGGCTCCGTCATGGCCATGTTCTCGGCCATCAGGTTCGTGGCCTCCTCAAACAGCGACGCCAGCCATGTCGACGATGCCGTCGGGGTCTTGGCCCAGCCTGTGCGCACTACGTTCGTCATCGTGGCCAGCGTGGATGGCGGGGCCCCGGCCACTTGCATGCCGCGCGCCATGCCGGGCGCCAGAGCGGGTCGCGCCACTCGTCTGGCGATCCGCGCCAGTCCTCGGAGTCTGAAACCTGGGACGCGCTCCTTGACCTCGCGCGCCCGCTTGGGGATCGCCGAGTAGGTGAGACGACCGCCCGCGCGACATTCCAGTCCCAAGACGGCGAGCTGCCGCGCCGCCTCGAAGCCGAAAACGCGGAGTCGTCGCGCCACTTGCTCAGCCAGCCACTTCGAGGAGCTTAGGATCTTGGCCTTGTCCCTGGCGATCGGGAGCTCCAACGCCTCAAGTACTGCGGCCGGCCTCGCGATGACTACAGCAGCCAGCTCTACCATCTCCGCCGAGTGGGACATTATCTACCGCGTGACGTCGCCCGCGTAGATGTCCACCGTGATCCTGAGCCCGCTCTGGGAGGCGCTGAAGATGTCGAACGGCATCATCATGGCCAGCTGGAGGAGGTACATCGCGATCGTGCAACCAGGTAGGGCACCAGCCGTGGTGCGGACCGCGTAGGAGTAGGTCGTCCCCCAGCGGATCCTCTTGAGCGCCATATACATGGAGAGCACCGCCCTGGGGACATCCGTGGGGAAGCCGTAGTACTGCGCCGCTCTGATGATCTCGATCCACTGGAGCTGGTCGAAGCATTTGCTGATGGCCACCAGCGTGGTGATGACGGCTTCGCCCTCTGTCGTGTCCGTCGCCTCGGCGTCGACCATGGTGCGAGCTCCCACCTCAATAGTTGATCTCCCCGTCCTTCATGCAAAATATGGCCTGTCGTCGGCCGCCATCCATCTGCGGATGTGGCCTATGCGCGCCTTGGTGTAGACCCTGTAGATGGAGGGAAGGAGGGCGATCGGGCGGAAGCCACCCTGCGCCTTCGTGAGGGGCATCACGTGCACGGCCATGATGGTCAACGGCCATCTCCCCCGCGACTCCGATGCCCATGGAATGTAAATCAGCATTGCCAGCGCATCGTCGGACAGGATGGAGTAGGCGCGGGGGGGGGGGCATAGCGTCCACGCCCAGGCCTGTCTTCCAAGCGAAAGCCCTGGAGGCCGCTCGCATCGCGTCAATCCTCGGCACGGGGAGGGCGTCCCGCGGGAGGCTGCGAATGAGCTCCGGCATCCCGCCGTCCATGTCGATGAGGTGTTCTACATCATACTCATTGGCAGTGGCCATCCGCTGGGGGCACTGCCCCCTGTCGAGGTCATCATGGACATCCTTGATGACAGTATCCTGGTCTGGCTTCTGCGAGAGCACGGTGCCCTTGCAGATGTCGCTCCAGGGGTCCATTCGAGCGTCAGCCACCGCCTGAGGAAGTGCTGCGCGCATGCCAAACCTGTCCACTCCGTTGTGCGCCCAGCCCTTCAGCCTAGTCATGGCGAAGACTGGCGAGGCCCCCGTGATCATGGCGTCCTGGGCCCACTTGTGGAAGCTGATGGTGCGGCGCTTGGCCGCCTGCCTCCCGAGGTGCTCAGCGCGGGCATCCACGGTGGCCGCGCACGCGCTAACCAGCACGGCGAAGTGGTTTCCCGTCCGCATGACCGCATAGTGGATCATGCCCCAAGCCGACTCAAGTAAGATGATCCCCTCCTTCGCGTGCAGGTCCTGCCGATGTCCAGGTCGAAGTGCTCTCGTGAGCCGTGCCCGTCGCATCCGAGAGTCCGCGCCGTGCTCCACCGAGTAGACGAGGTCATGCAGCGCGAGTGCCAGGCTGCGCATGCAGCGCGCCTCCGCGCCCGCCGCTGGTCTGCCAGGTTTGGCGGGGGGCCCTCCGACAGGTCGCCAGGCATAGGCGGGGCGAGCTGCCCGGCCGCAGCAGCGCCCCGCGCCCTGCAGCTGATAGATGTGGCAGAGATCCTGCTCCATGAAGGTCGTGAAAGTGGCGTGCATCGCGTCCAGGCGCTGCTGTCCCTCCTCTGCGCCCTGTGGGTGTCCGCGTCCAGAGTCAGCCTGCACCACCTCGATGCATGGCTTCGGTGCCGGTGGTCCCGTCACAGGACTGGCGCCCGCAAATCGAGGCGGCTGCCGCGGGAACGCCTTGGGCGCCCGAAGATGAAGTTGAAGCTGAACACGGGGACGCGCTGCAAGGTCCAGAACTGGGTAGCGCGGCTTGGCCGCCCACCTGTATAGGACTCGGGGCTGCTCGCATGCCTTCGCAAAGTCAGGCGAGGTAAGCCAGTAGTCGATGGTGCTGAAATTGCCTGTGGTAGCTGCTCTGCACGTATCCGTCAGAGGGGTCACTGCGATGGCAGGCATCACCTGCAGAAATCCGAGGTCCTTCAAGAGGGCGGGCTCGGCATTCCAGTCGGCCGCGAAGATGAACGGGGCCGAGAAGTAGCGCATGGCCCCAGCGATGCGCACCAGCTTCTGGTAGTATGCGCTGAGGTAGTCGTGGTCCCTGACCGACTCCATGCACGCGGACCCCACGATGATGCCACCTGGTGGCCCAATGTGTACGTGTACTGCCACCGCCCAGGAGCGTAGAATCTCAAAACCGTCAGTGATGCCCCCCGTGTGACTGAGCAACGTAGTCTCCACATGCTTCCTGACGAAGATTCCCACCCCTGCACTCGGTAACTCGGATGCTAAGCGTCTGCACGGAGTGATGAATGACTGCCAACCTTGGCGCATGGCCCAGGCGCGAGCTTGATCCAACCGTTCTCCATCAAGGCGAAGTCCCTGACATGCGATCACCAGAGCACCCCCTGCACCTTCCATCAAGAACTGCTGGCACGAACTCCAGCAAGACCCATTGAAGGTGACCGCTCCAGTCGTCGTCCGTCTTGCACCTCGCCTTCCACGATGATTAGCTGTTCTCCCGTGCTGCCGCCTCCGCGCTGGCGGGGGAGTCGGAGAAGCCACGGGCGCCCGCTGCTGGTCCTGCTGCGTCTGCTGGGGCGGTAGCTGCGGCGCCCGCAGCTGGCTGGGAGGCGCCGACGCCAGCTGGCGGCCCGCCTGCGGTGCGAACAGCAGCTCCCTGCTGGGGAGCTGCAGCGCCCAACCTGTTGAAGTGATCCGCCAAGGCATCCAGGATGGCTCCGACCGCCACGTTGCGGCCCTGGCCCGCCGCGATGGAATCTTTGGCTCCCTGCAAGATCTGCTGAAAGGAGGCGACAGCAGTAGCGGCCTCCGCCATGGCGGGCACCTGCGCGGGGCCCAGCGCGAGCCTGGCCTGGGCGACCTCCGCGTTGATGTGTGGGAGCTGCTGGTTCGCAAGCTCGCCATGGCCAGCTTGTCATTCGCGTCGTCGAGCTTCGCCTCGGGATCCTTGGCGTTGGACCCCAGGCGCTCCACCTCCTGCTTGCAGTTGCTCTGGCGCGCGAGGGCATAGCGGAGAACGTCTTCTGGTGCCATCTTCGCCCTCTCTTGCTGCTCGGCCTTGGCCAGCTCGTCGCGCGCCACGGCCACGATGGGGTTCTGCTCACCATAGAGTCGTCGTAGCCCAGCGAGTGGCTCCTTGCACTTAGCCACTGCGGTGTCGCCTGGCGCGTCGACCTCCACGCCGTCGGCCGCGCCGCTGCGCGTTCGTCACCGGGAGCAGCGCGAGGAGGGCGAGAGCCTGAGCGAGCCCGGCTGGAGCGCGGGCGGCTGCCGCGGGCGCCCCTGTCCGCGGTGGGCCTGCCCGTGCGGTCGCGAACCGCGCGCCCAGCAGGTCGACCTGCTGGCGAAGCTGCGGGCGACGCCGCAGGCGCGTGTGGCGACGCAGGGCCGGGTGCCCCCCCGCGCCATGGGGCTGGCGCGGGCGGTTCGCCAGTGCCTCCGCCACCCATGGCCTGGAGCTCGCCTGCCTCGCCGTGGTGGCCCGCGAGCGTGCTCCTCGCCGCCTCCAGGTGGAGGAGGCTTCTGGCCCTCGAGCGCACCCGTCGCTCGCGCCTGTGCCAGGCAGGCGACGGGGCACGCTGCGCCGTGATGCTGGAACCAACTAGGCACCAGCGCCCGCCGTGCGCGCGGGCCGCTGGCGGCTGGGGGCGGCCTGGCGCGAGCTCCCAAGCTTGAGCCAAGATGGCTTGAGCCAAAATGGCTACGGAGGGAGGAGGAGGAGGAGGAGGAGGAGGAGGAGGAGGAGGAGGAGCAGGAGGAGGAGGAGGAGGAGCAGGAGCAGGAGCAGGAGCAGGAGCAGGAGAAGGAGGAAGAGCGAGGGCCCGTCGGACTGCGACGGAGGGCTGCCGCATATCTGTGCATAGCGGCATGCTCTGTGATGGTGTGGTGCTCGCAAGCTGTGGGCGTTCGTCGTGCCTCTGGTGCGTGTTCGCTTGTTTGTCGGGTGACGTTGTGCAGTGGGTTGGTACTTTCTGTTCATCGGTGTGCCTTGAATCTAGCGCAGCGGCAGAACTCCCTGACGCGAGAATGATGAGATTCAATCAGCTCGATGCTGTCCACAGAAGTCCAGTCTCCCCTCTTCCTTAATCAAGAGGCAAACGACATCCCGCTGGCTCCTGGTATACGAGCGAGGTCAACAGACTTCGCCATGTTGATGACGGAGGTGCGATGATCCCGTTCGTCGAGGGCCCTGGAGTTGTTATGACCAGGTCGGCGTTTCCATGCAAGGTTGCGTTTTGTCGGGTGTGAGTCCGACGGATCGGGAAGCAACACATCGCCCAGCGAGGAGCCGAAAATGGAGTTGAGTGTACAGTGGAGACCAATGACGAGAAAAATCCTGCGTGTCTTCAGGGTGCCCTGGGTTTCTTGGGTTTCGATGCCCTTGCGATTGAAAGCGTAACGTTCCCACACCAAAAAGTCCCAGGGTTGGGTTTCTTGTGGAAAGTTTCTTGTGGTCGAGCTCCTACCGGATTGGATTATATATGTTCAGCTATAAGGTGCAATCTGTGTGGCGCATGTGAGGGCACCGCCCACGGGGCACCACAATAACGCGAGCTTGCAGCCATGAGGGCATCAGATGGCACACGTCAGTCATAGAGCACCACCCATCGTGGCCAAGGCAAGGACGAGGAGCAATGCTAGGACGAGGAGGAGGACGAGGAGGAGGAGGAGCAGGAGGAGGAGGAGGAGGAGGAGGAGGAGGAGAGGGAGGGGGGGAGGGAGGGGGAGGAAGAGGACCCTGAGACCTGGGAGCGGCAAGACAACGCAGCCATGAAGGCATCATATGGCACCAGCCAGGGAGCAATACCCATGCGGCACCAGGACAAGAGCAAGACATCGCAACCAGTAAGGCTTCATAGCACCAGCCGCAGAACATCACCCTTTTGGCACTGGGGCAAGAACCATCAGCTGCAGCAGCTGAAGCACCATATCGCCCCTTACGTATAACCCAACTCATGGGGCACCCTGGCGAGCATGCTATCTCGAAATAGTTAAAGCGCCAGCTATACAGTTCCACCCCATTTAGCACCAAGGCTACAACGATAATTACGTAACCATGAAGGCATCATAGCGCGCCACCCATAGATCGATCGCCCTTTGGATCCATGGCGCACGATTTGCGTGAGGGATGTACCGAAATGAGGACTCCTCCAGCCACCTAGAGGGCTAGCTGAGCGCCTCTGGAAGTCCAAAGGATGCAAAGTGCATGAGGGATGTGCCGACATGGGCCCTCTTGAGCCGTCTTGAAAGACCCCGAGCACAAAGTGGATGAGGGGTGCGTACTCTGGGTGTCTTAAGAAGCGTGGGGGGATACCCACCCGACGGGGGTCAACCTCGCCTCGTCGTCGCGCCGCGACGGAACTCGGAGCGCCTTCGGCGCGCGGTAGCTGCCCGCGACCGGGGTCGATGTGGGGCTGTCGGCGGGGTTGACGCCCCCCCATGCTTATTAAGAAACTCGGAGTAGAAAGAAGAATCACAGCAGAATTGTTAAGCGCCTCTGGAGGTCCGTGGGGCACGAACTGCGTGACGGGCGTGTGCTGGAATGAGGCCCCACTGAGCCGTCTTGAAAGGCTAGATGGGGACCCCTGGGGTTCATGAGGCACGAAGTGGTTGAGGAATTAGCCGGCCTGGGGCCCCAAGGAGCCGTCTTCGGTGCCGGGTGGGCTTCTATGATTCACAAAGTGCGTGAGGGGTGTGATATGAAACGAGGCTCCTAGGAGAGTTGAGTCCCTTGTATCTCTTACGTGTCTCAGAGGCCTTGGGGCGCAGGACATGCGCGAGGGGTGCCGAGTTGAAGCCTTCGTGGCCCAGGGAACTTTTTGCGCCGGCGGCTAGGCAGGGGTCGTCCGCGCTGGCGGAAGAAGCTAACTAAACGGAGGCACCGTTGTAGCGAATTGGCCAGCATGTAAGAGGAGGAGTAGGGACAGAGCGGGCGGCCGCAGGGGGGGGGGGAGGGCGTGACCCTGGGAACACAGATCACCAGTATTGTTCCACGTGTCCTGGGAGAGTCGGGGGCATTTGGCTAGCGGAATGCGCGGAGTTGCTCCTAGCATGGGTTTACGGTTTACGCATGCAATCGCAGCAACCATCCATCTCATCATCGCTTCACCATCTCTCCGCGGGGTTCCACGCGGCCAGGGTCCGCCTGGGGCCCGCCGACTCCGACTGCTTCGCGCATTCCGCCAGCCCATCGTGTGTCATGTTTGCCATGTGCTTGTGTGATCATGGGCTTGGGAGTTTGTTGGGTGGTGGTAGCGTCCTCGAGCTGTCGTGTGAAACTCGCGCTGGGGGAGAAGCAGTCGCTGAGCATCTCGAGCGCAACACAACGGAACGCGTTCCAGCCCCTGTTTTGCCATCGAAGTCCGAAAGCACGAGGAGGCGATGAGACAGTCTTTGTTTGAATGCCTTCGTGGGGTGACGGAGTGTCCCAGGGGGCTCTTGGGGGTGGGCTCCAGGAGGCTTTAGAAGGAGGTTCCAAGGGGCCTCTTGAGTGCCGCTTGACGGCTGTCTTGAACCATTTTGGATGACCTGTGAGCCATTTGGGGGCTCTCTTTGGGCCTTTTTCGGGGCCCCTTGGAGTAGTGTCAGGGCCATCTTGGAAGCCGACCGGAGCCTATACACAGGGCAATGCCGGGGCCATCTTGGGGACAGTTTGGGCCGTCTTGGCGTCTCGTGCGGCAGAAGCCCAAGCGAAACTGCTGGATTGGGGTTGTCCTGGGCCCTTTGCAGAGTTACCGTGGGCCCCCTGCAGGGAACAGGGCAGCAGTCAGGTCAGCGCTGGGCTACAGGGGAGTTTCTAGAGTGCGACCAGGGCCGCCCGAGCACTGACCTGACAAATCAGTTGTGAAACTATCGCCTCATGGCCGCTATGAGTCAGGTCGGCACTCGGGCCTCCTAGGCATCACCTGAAGGGACTCGATCGGCCCGAACGCTGACCAGACCTTTCTTTGATCCCGGATTCGGGCCACTGGAGCTTCCTGGGGTCATCTCAGAGCCAAGTTTGGCCATCCTGGGTACCCTAGGCTGCCACCTTGGACCATGCTTGCGAGTTCCGAAGGGGTCTGAAGGCACAGAATGCGCGCTGGAGAGCTCGTCCTCCCCCATCGCCCAAAAATATTCCGTTTTTCTGAGAAGGTTTGCGAGACGAGTTCTGATCACATGCCGGCTACTCACACATGCCACAAAACGCTGGACTGGGGGTGCGCACTTTGCCATGGACTTCAAAGACCGTCATCACGTGAGGGGTTGCGGTTTCCACGCGCTGCCCTCATGGGCCAGACGTCTGGGTCCGTCGGCTGCGCGTCCGTCCGTCCCCGCCCGTCCCCTCGGTCGGATGTTGGACCCCCACAGACAAGGCAAGAACTACTGGGGAGGAGGACCGCCGAGCATCTCGCACGCCGTCTCACCCCCAACAGCGTGGGTCGGCGGACTCATGTTCCTTTCTCCTCTTTCCTCCTCTTCCTCGGCCTCGGTCAACCTCCTTCCTAGTCGTCCTCCCCCTCCTTCCCTCCCCCTCCCTCCCGTCCTCCTCCTCCTCCTTGCCCGTCCTCCTTATCCCTTCGTGCCCCTGGCGCCACTCCTCTCTTCGTCCTCGTCTTCTCCTCTTCCATCTTCGTCGCCGTCGTCGTCCTCCTTCTCCTCCTTCCCATGTTCCCGTCTCCCCTTCTCCATCTCTTTTTTGTCGCTGCTCGGACTAGGGGCTGGAACCGTGGCATGTGTGCTCTTGTTCTCCTCCTCCTCCTCCTCCTCCTCCTCCTCCTCCATCCCTTTGCCTGAAAACAAACCTCTCCCTGCTGCACCTCCAGACGTGTCGGTGGGGCGGGCCGGGCGTTTCGCCAGAGACTTCTTTACCATGCATGGCCCTGAAGCTTGATCTTTGGAACCGTTTCGCGGATGAAGGGCGGGCCGTTTTCAAAATGTGGCTCTCGCCGAGGCACCGCGCACGTTCGCCCTAAAAAGCCGTGCAGCCGTTTCACGGGTGGGGGGCGGGTGGCTTCCAAGATGTGATTCTCGCCATGGCGCCGTTCACATTCGTTCGACAAGTGTGTACAGTGCCGTTTTTAATACATGCTCCGCGTGCGGATCATGTATTCAAAATGCAGGGGTTCAGCATTAAAAACAACGATGAGCTCATGCATAACAATTCATTCATGCATTAATCATGTATTAAAAAATCATATATCTGTTGTGAAATCCTATGTATAACACTGCCCTGTAATATCTTCTAGGATCAAGGGCGGGCCGTTGTCAAAATGCGGCGCGTACGCTTGAAAAGCCAGCAACAGCTTCAAAGATGTAGGGCAGTCCGTTTTCAACATGTGCCTCTCGCCTTAGCGCCGCGCGCACTCGTCTTCAAAGTTTGCCAGAGTTCCAAGGATTCGCATGGCTCAGGTCCCAGGAATGGCGTTCTAGCGCCATTTAGGATTGTCAGGACGCAGCAATCGGCGGCGCTGAAGTCCCAATTCCCTGGAAACTCGCAACAACAAGTATGTGTGTGCACGCCCATCGGCGACATGAATTGTCGCGCGTGCGTGCTCCGCGCTCGCTCGCGCGAGAGTCCGCGACGCCCCCATGGCCACAAAATGGTTCCAAGAGGGCCTGAGGCCACAGACGGTAACGTCCAGAAGACCCTGGGATGACGCCACCCCAACACGATCCCGCCATGGATTCTGGGCAGTCCCAGGCCGATTCGAAGATGACCGAACACATGAGCCACGAGTGACGCCGAGATGGCCCGATGGCAACAAGATGGATCCACGCGCGCCCAGGGTGGCCCCAGAATGAACACGCGACGGCTGCGCGATCCAAGCATGACCGAGACATGATCTCAAGATGATCTCAAGACGACCCTGACATGCCAGGAATGCTGCAACTGTGGAGCCCCATCCTAGCTCGAAACGATCCCAGCATGGTGGGATCCGTGGACGGCCAGGGATGACTGTTTACCCTGTTTAAATGGCTGGGGTTTTAGTTTGGCTGGATTAAAATTATAGTATTGATGGGGAGTACGTTAGGCGGGATCCCGCCCAGCCCACGGCGGAAGATTACATTGCTAGGCTTCTACGAGGGGTGGGGGGGGTCGGACAAGGCGTAGTTGACTTCCACTGTCCTCCGCAAGCTTTCCAGCGGCCTTCCGCCGTTTTCCGCCATGCTGTACTTCCGTCGGCTTCCGCTAGCGAGCGACATGACGAAAATCCGAGGATCTTACATGGCCCCGATGTAGGGCACTTCCCGCAATGATAAAAGACTCGGGTAGGGACCTGTGAGGAGGGGACTTAGAGGGAGCATGTATTGCAACATTGTTGATGCGTCTTGGGTCTGCACTGGTCCTCCTCTTCCTCCTCATCATCATCCTCCTTTTCTCCTCCTCCTCGCCTCCTCCTCCGCCTCCTCCTCCTCTTCCTCCTCCTCCTCCTCCTTCTCCGACCCCTTCTCCTCCTCCCCTGACCCCGAGAGCCGGCCTCCTCCTCTTCTTCCTCCTCATCTTCCTCGTCTTCCTCCCTTCCTCCTCCTCCTCCTCCTCCTCCTCCTCCTCCTCCTCCTCCCCCTCCTCCTCCTCCTCCTCCTCCTCCTCCTCCTCCTCCTCCTCCTCCTCCTCCTCCTCCTCCTCCTCCTCCTCCTCCTCCTCCTCCTCCTCGTCCTCCTCCTCCTCCTCCTCCCCCTCCTCAGCCCCCTCTCCTCCTCCCCAGACCCCGAGGGCCGTCTCCCGGCCTCCCGCCCTTTGACCCAGGCGGCGCGAACGGCACGAAGGCCGCCTTCCTGTCGCGAGTGCTGGTCGGAAGGCCCCCCCCCCCCTGGGGACGCTGGGGCGAGGTGTCCGCTCTCCCCGTCTGGGGGAGGAGGATGGGAGAGGAGGAGGAGGGGAGAGGAGGATGAGGATGGGAGAGGAGGAGGAGGAGGAGGATGGGAGAAGATGAGGATGAGGAGGATGGGAGAGGAGGAGGAGGAGGAGGAGGAGGAGGAGGAGGAGGAGGAGGAGGAGGAGGATGTGTGAGGAGGTTGTGAGAGGAGGAGGATGAGAAGAATGAATGGTCGGGGGGAGAGAGCTATGCACATGCACCGATCCTGGCAACGCCCATCCTTGACTCAGAATCGGCACATCTACCTTCCCGGCCAAGGTCAGAGGGCGCATGCACCAGTCCTGGGCTCAGAATGGGCCTGGCCAGAATCGGTGTATGTGCATAGTTCTCTTTGCGCTAGATGTGAGAGGATGAGGAGGAGGATATTGAGGAGTGAGGATGAGGACAGGATGCTGATGAGAATGAGGAGGATGTTGAGGAGGATGATGATGAGGATGAGGATGAGGATGTGAAGAGGACGAATCTGACGAATAAGCGGGGATGCATACATATATAGATAGAGAGAGACATATATAGACAGAGAGAGAGAGAGCGAGTCAGAGAGAAAGAGAAATAGGGCTACATATTTGTATCCTGTAGGTACCTATGCAGAGATACCGATGTACAGAGTGGGAGAGAGAGAGAGAGAGGAGAGAGAGCGACAAAGAGTAACAACAATAGGGAGGAGTAGACATGTCTGTTGTTGATGGCAGTAATGATGATGTTGCTGCTGATGATGATGACTTGAACTATGACGGTGATGATTATGGTGATGCTGGTGATGATGTTGATGATGACAATGATGGTGGTGGTGATGATGGTGATAACGATGATGATGATAATGATGGTCATGCTTATGATGCTGATGATGATGCTGATGCCGGTGATGATGGTGATGATGATGATGATGATGATGACGATGACGATGACGATGATAGTGTTGATGATGATGATGATGATGATGAGGATGGTGGTGATGATGGTGTTGATGGTGATGACTATGACGATGATGACGATGACGACGATCATGCTAATGATGATAGATTTCGTGACGAGCAGGATAAGGAGGAACATGTGGAGGAGGAGGATGAGGCGGAGGAAACATCAGGAGGAGGAGGCGGCCAAGCAGGAATACGATTGAGGAAGGAGGATGACAATGATGATGACGACGGTGGCGATGGTGATGTTGATGTTGATGTTGATGATGTTGTTGTTGATGTCGATGATGATGAACAGCGTGACGATGATATTGATGCTGTACTGATGGAATGATGATGATGTTGATGGTGATGACGATGAGGAACGGTGCGACTTGTAATGATGATGACGATGAGGAGGAGGAGGATGATTTTGATTATTAGTATGATGATGTTCATGATGCTTATGATGGTAATGATGGTGGTGGTGGTGGTGGTGGTGGTGGTGGTGGTGGTGGTTGTGATGGTGGTGGTGGTGGTGAGGAGGAGGAACATGATACGGATGAAGAGGAAGACGAGGATGCTGTGGAGGAGTTGATGATGTTGTTGCTGCTGCTGATTGTGGTGGTGGTGGTGATGACGATGAGGAGGAGCAGGAGGAGGAGGAGGAGGCAGGATGAGGCAGGAGGAGGAGAAGGAGGCGGACGAGGACGAGAAGGAGGAGGAGGAGGAGGCGGAGGTGGCAGGCGAAGTGGAGGCTGGAGCTTCAGGGGGGATGGTGTGGTCCCGTGCGCGCCCTGTATCGCGGGGGCGGCGTTTCCTCCCTCCATCCTTCGCGCGACCTGCGTTGGAGCGCTGGCAGGCGCAGGAATGGCAGTGGGTGTTCTCCATGTTCCTTCCCCTACTCTCACCTATCCCCCCCTTATCAATGTGTTTCCCCTCCTACCCCATCCCTCCCCTCCGCTCCCCTCCCTTCCCATTCACTTCCCCTCCCCCACCTCTCACATTCGCTTCCCTGCCCACCCCCCTCCCCTCCCCTCCCCTCCCCCCCCTCCACTCTCCCACCTCCCCCCATCGCTCCCGCTGTGCTTCGCACTTTGGGGCCCTATTTCGCCGCCCCCTCCCACTTCTGCTGCCCCCCCCCTCCCGTGTCGCCATACATGCGGGATGGCGTAAGAGCTCTGCTTGAGCTGCGCGGCTGGGCCAATTTCTTCTCGGCACCTCGGGTCATGTTGTCTACCAGCCGGTTGACGTCCAGCGATTCAGACATCCTTTCCATCGCTGGGGGCCTCCTCGTCCTTCTCGTTCCTCCTCCTCCTCCTCTTCCTCCTCCTTCTCCTCCTCCTCGTCTGGCTGCTCCTCGAGATGCGGCTGCGATTTGATGTGAATCGAAGACGCCTACGGCGAATCACCGCCGCCCCCCTGCCTTTTGGAATCGCCCATGTGGCCGAGCGTTGTGGCAAGAGCTCTGCCAGGCTATCGGACCATGTGCTCCCCCAGCCGTTGTGAAATCCCTTCGGGCAATATTTGGGGGAGGACAGCGGGGAAGATCAGGAGGAGGGGGAGGAGAAAAAAGGAGGGGACATCTTGGGAGCCTCTGGGGGCGCTCTTGGGGCCTCCTGGGAGCTTCCTGGGAGCCTCTTTTAGGCATCTTGGGGGCCTCCTTGGGCCTCTTGGGGGCCTTTGGGGGCTTCTCGGTGGCCTCTTTGGCGGTCTTAGGACATTCCTAGCCCGTCTGACGCCGTCGGAAGCCGTCTTGGGGGCCTCTCTGGGCTGACTTGGAGCCCTCTTGGCGTGCTCCAGGGTCGTCCTGAAGACCATCTTGGGCGTCTTTGAGGCTTCTTGTGCAGTCTTGGGGCCTTCCTGGGGCAGTCTTGGGGGCCTCTTGGGCCGTTCTGGGGCCATCTTGGAGGCCTCTTTGGCGATCTTGGGGCCGTATTTGGGTGCTCTTGGGCCGTCCCGGGTCGTCGGAAGGCAGACGAAAAACAAATGATCCTTCGGGGGTTCCAGAGCCGTCTTGGAGACCTCTTGGGGGCCTTTGGGCCATCTTGGAACCATCTTGGGCCGTCTCGGGCGATCCGAAGTCCGAGCACAAATTGCCTTTTTGGTGGCTTCTTGGGCCGTCTTGGAGACCTCTTGGGGGCCTCTTGGGCCGTCTTGCGCTATCTTGGCACCATCTTGGGCCGTCTTGGTGGCTTCCTGGCCCGTCTGACGCCGTCCGAAGCCGTCTTGGGGGCCTCTCTGGGCCCTCTTGGCGTGCTCCAGGGCCGTCTTGGAGGCCATCTTGGGCGTGTTGGAGGCCTCTTGGGCCGTCTTGGGGCCCTCTTGGGGCCGTCTTGGAGGCCTCTTGGGCCGTTCTGGGGCCATCTTGGAGGCTTCTTGGGCGATCTTGGGGCAATATTTAGGTGCTCTCGGGCCGTCTCGGGCCGACGGAAGGCCGAACAGAGACAAGTGCCAAAATCCTTCAAGCAATTCAGGGCCATCAATGATTTCGGCCTCTTCGGGCCTTCCTGGGCGCCCTCTTGGGGACCTCTTGGGCCGTCTTGGACTCCTCTTGGGCCGTTTTGGACCATCTTAGAGCCATCTTGGGCAGTCTTGATGGCCTCCTGGCCCGTCTGACGCCGTCGGAAGCCGTCTTGGGGGCCTCTCTGGGCCGACTTGGGGCCCTCTTGGTGTGCTCCAGGGCCGTCTTGGAGGCCTCTTTCTTGGGCCGTCTTGGGGGCTTCTTGGGCGAACATCGAGGCATATTGGACCCTCTTGGGCCCTCTTGGAGGCCATACTGGGCCATCTTGGGCGAATTGGGAGGCCACCTTGGGCACCCTTGCCCTCTTGGTGGCCATCTTGAGCCGCCTTGGAGCACTGTTGGAGCACGTTGAGGTTGTTTCGGGCCCCTTCCGGGTGGCCCGCGGGACGGCCCGAGCGATGTTTTGAGGATGTCCCGAGCGAAACGGCAGTTTTGGCGACGACGGAAGCACGACGGATGCGTTTTGGGGATTTTCCGGGTGGCCGGCGGGACGGGCCGAAGCCCCAAGGGTAGTTCTTTTGGAAAAAGAACCCGAACCAAACCGTGTAGGGTTCAGTATTCCGAGCATCCCTGTGGCAAGGCCACAGGGGCGGCGGATCGAAGACGCCGAATTACGGCGAATCACCGCCGACCCCTGCGTTTTGGGAAATGCCTACGTGGCCGCAGGCTGAGTGAGAGCTCGGCGAAGCTATCGGACCATGTGTTCCCCGAGTCGGCTTGGAAAGCATTCGGGGAACACGTGGAGAAGGAAGAGGAAGATCAGGCGAGGGAGGTCATTGTGGAGGCCTTTGGAGCCATCTTGCTGCGATTTTCAGGGCCTCTTGGGCCGTCTTGGCCCGTCGTAAGGCCGAAAAGAAGCAAATGCCCAAATCCGTGAAACATCTAGGGGAAACTCCTGATTTCCATCTCTTCGAGCCTTCCGGGGAACCTCTTGGAGGTCTTTTGGGCTTTTTCCCAACCATCCTGTGGTGTTGGGTCCTCGTTTTGAAGAGACGGTGCCCCGCGTTCCTCCTCCCGCTGCCCCCTCCCCCCTCCTCCCATTATCATCACCATCCTCACCATGCTCATCATCATGAGTATCGTCATCATCATCATCCACATCGTGGTTGTCGGTCATCATCATCATCATCATCATCATCATCATCCGTAGCCATTTTGGCTCAAGCCATTTTGGCTCAAGCCATTTTGGCTCAAGTAAAACATCTATCAAGGCAGCTGGCCAGGACAGCTTCGCCTTGGTTTGGAAGCGAGCCCAGTTCAGGCTTCCGACCAGGGCTTTTGGCCACGGAACTCCACATTTTGTGAATAGTTTCTCTGGCACAGCATGGGAAAGGATCACCGGCGTTCAGATTCTTCCTCGCCATCAAGAGATCGGCGGGGTGCTAAGAAGGGTCACGTGAAGAAAGAAAGTCGACGGTCTTCCTCACGTTCTGCACGGCGCTCACTGTCTCCCGACAGCCGAGGCATGGAGTCGCCAGCACCAATGAGCCAGCAGTCTCCAGCTTGTTCGGCGGAGGAGTTCAAACCAATGTTCCGTGAGCTGATGTTGGAGTTCAGCGGGAGCATGACCAAATCTATACACGAGTCGATGGGCACGCTGCGGAATGAGATGTCGCACAACCTCCACATCGTGCGGTCGGAGGCCGAGGCCAGGTGCGCTGCCATCCAGATCACCCTCGACTCGCTCCAACAGAACCAGCAGGCGATGACGGACCGTATCGTGAAGATCGAGAGCGGCGGGAGTATCGGCGGGGGCACCCCTTCCACGCGCGCTGATCCATGGGCTGCATACCAGTCCAGTTCAGGCAGTGGCTCCAGTTCTCAGGGAGACGATGACAATAAGATATGGCTCCGAGGGTTTCCGCGTAAGATGTTGGCTCCGCAGTTCAAGGCTCACTATGAGACGAAAGTGTTACCCCTTCTGCATGACTCGATCAAACACAATGTCAAGCCTGTATTTCATAACATGTCCTTCTCGTACATGGTTGTGTTCCCGAGCAAGACTCACGCACAGCAGTTCAAGGACGGCATCGCGTCTCGGCAGATGGAATGCGACTGGGTCGACCCTCGGGACAACGTTCAGCACCAGATTCGTGCTGGTGCGCACAAACCGTTGGAGATCCGTAAGAGGGGCTTCGTATTGAGTCAGCTATGGCGTATGATCAAAGAGCACCTCCTCTCTCACCATTTGTGGCGTGAAGGAGTATGTAGTTTGGGCACCAACGCGTACAAGGGCTCGCTGTACTTCTCGAACGGAATCGAGGCCTGGGAGCTGTTCAAGGTTGAGGAGCAGAGCAGCGGGTACCGCATCACACCCATGGTGGAGGATCTCTCTCAGATCCAGATGAACGAAGCAGGCGCCCAGGGCATCATCTCTCGTGTCTCCTTCCCATAGGATGAGGACGTCGAGGACATCATCACAGAAGACATCCCTTCTCGCACAGCATACGTACCGAAGAAACGGGTCAAGGTGTGTACCTGGAATACGAAAGCTCTGTTTGGGAGTGTTCATGGTGAACATAGGGTACAAGAGCGCAGGTATGCCAGATTTAGACACCTTCTCGAACGGCACGATATTGTCTGCTGCCAGGAGGTGCACGGCTCGGAAGGGGATCTTAGCAATGTGAAGCGAGACATGCCAGGATACCTGTTCTTTGGGAGCTTCTGCGAGGAAGCGCGTGCAGGTGGATGTATGATTTGTCTTGCGCCAGAATTTGCCGAGCAGTTTCACTCTATAGACTGTGCTGTGATCTTAGCAGGGCGATGCATTCTTCTCTCTTGCTCTGGACCTGAAGGAGTTCTTCAGGTATGCTGCCTTCATCTTGTTCCTTCCCTCTCTCGGCCTGCCAAACGTGCTCTCCTGCGCCAGATTCGAGATCGTTTTCTCTGTCCTGCTCAGGGGCTCGGAATATTGGCAGGCGACTTTAATTTCTATGCGTCAGGCGAGTCTCGACAGTATGGGGACGGCACTCACCACAATAATGCACACACGCTTGCCGAGCACTTCGATAACCTTTTTACCGACTTTGGTGAAGTTGAGCAAAACCTGCATACACACAAGGAGGAGGTGGGGGGGAACGTTGTTTCGATGGCGAGATTAGATCGTATATATGTTAATTGCTTTCCTGCGGTTCTCAAAGATCTACAACCTATGACGGGGGTGATTGGGTATGGAGTTTCTGACTGGTGCAGTGATCATGCGCCTGTTTTTCTTAGCCTTGGAGTTCGGCGTGCTCCTCGTTACGATCAGGTTCCAGCGTGGCTGGCCAAGACAGCAGAATTTAAGGACGCTGTGGTAGAAGTACTGTCTGAGATTTTTTTGGAAGGTACGATTGGGGAGAAGCTATCACAATATAAACATGTGCTATACGAAGCGGGGATGAGGGCAAGGCGGAAGAGGGAGGAAAGGGGAGCCAGAACTATTCACGATAAAGTAAGCTGGATGTATGCGGTCTTGAATGCAGTGCGCGCGAACAAACATGCTGTTCTCAGGAGAGCTGTTCGAGCTTATCCTGCTCTGAAGGAGTTCGTGAATGAGGAGGAGGGGGTTTGGAATGATCTCGAGGGCTTCCACCAGCATCTTCAGAGGCTAACCCTTCAGAATCTGGCGGAGGAGGAGGAGGAGATTCTTAGAAGCAGCTTGCCGCAGGCCATAAAAGACGCCCGCGTCAAGCGTATCAACCGATTGCAGCAAGCCTGGGCAAGAGTTCGCAGAGTAGCTCCTTTTGTAGGCATCTATGACGACCAGAGGAGGGAGATGACAGACCCTGCAGAATGTTCCCGCCATCTTGCTGCACACTGGGGGGAGGTTCACAGAAGTAAAGAAGCCTGTGCTGCTGCGTACTCTGCCTTTGACGAGTTTGTACAGATCGCTCCAGATCATGTTGAATGGCAACTGTGCCGCGAAGAATTTTTCGAACGCATTGATAGGTTGAAGGACTCGGCCCCGGGTGCGGATGGATTACCATACAGTTGTTGGAAGGTGGGGGAAGTGGGAAAAGAACTCTTATACGAAGTCTACGAGCGCCTGTTCTCGCACGGCGAGCTGCCTGCTGATTTTAACGAGTGCATTGCAGTGTTCTTACCCAAAGGGGAGGAGGCGGAGGACGCGAGAAGGGGGATATTCAGGGAACCAGCCACTACGAGACCTATCTCGCTCTCCAATTCGTGCAATAAGATTATTGCCAGCGCGGTGGCGCTCCCTCTGGCTCGTGTGTCTGTGCATACGGTCGATGCTTGCCAGCGTGGATTTGTACCAGGTCGGCAGATTGTCGACAATATTATCGATCTGGAGGCCGACTTACTGGAGCACGGGACAATATATGGCGAAAGAAAAACTGGTATCTGTCTTTTCGATGTCAAAGCCGCTTTCCCGTCGGTTTATCATTCCTGGATTTTTCACATTTTGGAAGCCATGCAATTGCCCCCAGCTATTGTCCGTGCAGTGCGTGCTCTTTACACAGACATCCAGATGAAGGTGTCTTTTAATGGCTGCCGTGATCATCAGTTTCCTGTGGAAAGAGGGGTCAAGCAAGGGTGTCCGCTTAGCGGAGTCATTTTCGCGCTGTGTTTCGACCCGATCTTGCGGAGCATGATCGAGGCTTTGCCAGTTCCTGGAGTGCTAAGAGCATTTGCTGACGACGTTGGCCTCACGAGCGCCAACATGTACGAGTGCTTACCGCCAGTTCTTAGATTGTGGGTGAGTGCTGCAGGAGCAGCAGGTTTGGTCTTGAACCTCTCGAAGTCGGAGTTGTGTTTCTTATTTCCGCAATCGGACATCGCTGGAGAATTTCGTAGGTACGGAGTTCGTATTCGCAGTTTCAAGATTCGGTCGAAGGTTCTGTATCTTGGTGTATGGATGGGTCCTGGGGCTCATGAAGTCGTTTGGGAAAAGCCAATCGCTAAGTGTCGTGCTCGGGGACTTCTGATTAGGGCTCTTGGAAAGTCTCTTGTGGGGAGCATCCTGGCCTACAACACGTACGGCTTCACTGTACTATCGTATATTATGCAATTCTACCCTCCATCTAATACGGCACTGAAAAAAGAACGGGATGTGGTCCAGTTGCTCACTGCCTCCCCGCGTTTTTCGATCCCGACGGACGTGCTGCGCGATTTCAAGGACCTACAATTTGGGGCTGAGGTCCGTTGCTTCCAATTGGTGTGTGACGCCGCCAGATATCGTGCTGCTTTTTACTCTTCAGCCTTCCACAGAGGGCGACTAACTCTTGAGAGCGCAGAGGCAAGTGACGAGAGGACTCTTACCCCAAGTCTTCCAGAATGGCGCTCCAATAGCATCCTGTACCAGATGATCTCTTTATATGATCGTATTTGGCGTATTCCTCAGGTTCCGCAAGCCCCCTGTGCTGAGCTCCAGAAGAAAACCGAGAAGGCCCTGAGACCCCATATGTTCAATATTCCTATGGCCAGAAGATTTCTTTCCAGAATGAAGTACTGGAGTAGTGATGCCACTGTGAGTGAAGCCAACGATTTTGTGTCGCAGTTGCGTGTAATAAATAAAGCATTGCCCGTGTTTATAGGAATTAGTGTTGTCAAATCCGTTTGCAACTCCTGGTGCACCACCCGTAGGTTCCATCAGGGGACCCTTTCGTGCCGTTTCGGGTGTTGTGCCGTGGGAGGTGACTCGCTCGAACACTATCTTGTTTGTCCCATCTATGTTGCCTCTGTCTCTCGCTTGCTTCCTGCTCTGCCCCCTCTCTGGTCACAGCTCAGCTTCCTTGATCGTGTTTTCATGCGTTCCCATACGTGGAGCACAGGTGAACAGCTGCATGCACTAGCAGTTTCGCTTGATTTGGGGTTCAGCACATTCAACGCTCAGAGAATGGAGGAAAGATTTGACTCTGTTCATGCTGTGCAGCACTTTGAAGGGAGGATCAGGGCCTTAAGCAGGAGGTCGCCCGTGCTGCGCAGCCTCTGCGTGTAGCCGCCCGTCACCGAGGAGCTTCTTCATGGGGTCGGGTATCATCATCATCATCATCATCATCATCATCATAATCATCATCATCATCATCATCATCATCATCATCATCATCATCATCATCATCATCATCATCGGCACACCCCTCACACGTTTCGTGGCCCCATAGGGAGCTCCACCGAAGGCCCAAATGGCTGCGTCCGCATGCCGCCGCCACCCAATTTTGGCACACCCCTCACACGTTTCGTGGCCCCATAGGGAGCTCCACCGAAGGCCCAAATGGCTGCGTCCGCATGCCGCCGCCACCCAATTTTGGCACACCCCTCACACGTTTCGTGGCCCCATAGGGAGCTCCATCTAAGGCCCAAATGGCTGCGTCCGCATGCCGCCGCCGCCCAATTTTGGCACACCCCTCACACGTTTCGTGGCCCCATAGGGAGCTCCATCTAAGGCCCAAATGGCTGCGTCCGCATGCCGCCGCCACCCCATTTTTGGCACACCCCTCACACGCTTCGTGGCCCCATGGGGAGCTCCACCGAAGGCCCAAATGGCTGCGTCCGCATGCCGCCGCCGCCCAATTTTGGCACACCCCTCACACGTTTCGTGGCCCCATAGGGAGCTCCATCTAAGGCCCAAATGGCTGCGTCCGCATGCCGCCGCCACCCCATATTTGGCACACCCCTTACACGCTTCGTGGCCCCATGGGGAGCTCCACCGAAGGCCCAAATGGCTGCGTCCGCATGCCGCCGCCACCCAATTTTGGTACACCCCTCACACGTTTCGTGGCCCCATAGGGAGCTCCATCTAAGGCCCAAATGGCTGCGTTCGCATGCCGCCGCCACCCCATTTTGGCACACCCGTCACACGTTGCGTGGCCCCACAGGGAGCTCCACCGAAGGCCCAAATGGCTGCGTTCGCTTGCCGCCGCCACCCCATTTCGGCACACCCCTCACACGTTTCCTGGCCCCATAGGGAGCTCCACCGAAGGCCCCAGTGGCAGACCTCGCATGCCGCCCGCCACGACGACAGCCTCACGGGGGACCTCACGGGCCCGTTGGTGTTCATCGAGCCCCGCACGTCGGAGCCGTTCACCTTCCGCACCTCCAAGGTCACCCGGACGGGCTTCCCGTTTTCACACGGCAAGGTCATCACCACGGTGGCGTGCCAGGGGCGCACCATGCGGGAAGGCGGCGGGGCGGGGGAACGGCGCCACCGGGCAGTCTACGGCCGAACCCTTCGAACGCGAGCGGTCCGCAGCCGGACCTTCTCGGTCCCGTGGACTCTCGCCCTGGGCCGTCGGCTGTCTTGGGCGCCGCCCCCTCGACTGACGCCGCCCAGGCGTGATCCTGGACTGCGGCCGCCACGAGGTCGGGAACGGCAAGAAGGAGGACGACGACTGGTGGCTGGAGCTCTACGCACTGCTCTCGCGCGCCACGCGCCACGAGGATCTCCTGCTCATGCGGGCGCCGCTCATCGAGTTCTTCCTGGCAGGGCCGCCGGAGGGCTTGCGGAAGCAGCTGGGGCAGTTTGCTGCGCGCACGAAGCGGCGCAGGAGGGAGGCGACGACCCTCGCCAGAGAGCTGGGCTTCAGCGAGTTCATCCGCGAGGCCTGACCTGGGGAGCGGTCCCGCACGAGCCAGCGGCGCGCGCTGGCTGTCGCTGACGCTTGGATGACCCCAGCTCGTCGTCGGGATTTCTCGCCAGAGGATGACCGGCGCCTGTCGGGGGATTTCACCCAGATCGCGCCATTTTCGCACGCCTCGCCGCGCAGTGCGGGGGCGCTATCCGTTGACTCAGAGTCGCAGTGGACAACCCCCGCGCGTCGATGGGATTCCCTCGGGATGACCAGACCGCGTCGGCGAGGACTTCCCAGGCACTTTCGCGCGGCGCCGCCTGCGCGCTGCATTCTGCGCGGCTCGCTGTCGCTCCTCCTGCTTCCCATCGCTTCTTGACCGCGCGCTTCCCCGTCTCGTTTCTGCCGCTGCTGACCTGCCTTCGACATCTACACGGTGGTTCCGTCACCTCTTCCTGCGTGCCCAGTAACAGGTCTCACGATGCGATGATGATACTGATGTGTCAGCTCGCCCCAGTGAGCTTTCCTCCTCCGCCCGCCACCTCCTGCCCGCGCTGCCCTGTGCCTCGTCCATGCAATGGCGCGGTGTCTATGAGAAGAGGGGCCTAGTTTGCGTGCCCTTTTCTTCGTCTCATATCCGTGCGGCACTCGCAGCTGCATATGGTTGGGTCCTTCGCCAGGCTAATTTGGAAGCTTATTCGAGGTTTCTTGGCCGTCTGGGGCCGTCTTGGGAGGCTTTTTGAATGCCACAATCTTAATCAATACGTGGGGGAATCGAGCGTGGGAGAAGGAAGATCAGGTGGAGCGGGAAGAAGAGAAGCGGAGAATGACGAGAAAAAAGGAGAGGAGGAGGAAGAGACCTTATGGGGGTCTCTTGGGTCATTCTTGGGCGCTCCTGGGAACTTCCTGGGGTCTTTTGGAGGCCTCTTGGGGCCTCCTTGGTGCTCTTCTTGGGGGCCCTCGGGGGCTTCTTGGGGGCGGCCGTTTTGGGGGCGTCTTGGGAGCTTCTTGGGCCGTCTTGGAGGCTTCTTGGTTCTTTTCAAAAAGACGCTACTCCTGGACCTGCAGTCCGTGCCTCGGGTCTCCCGGAAAAGGTGGTAGCCGTGCCTCCCCACGGCCGTCTTGTTAGGGACATCCTCAACAAATCGCCATCTTGGGGTCCCGATGGCCCAAGATGGCCTCCAGGATGGCCCCCAGAGGGTCCAAGATGGCTCCGAGTCCGCCCAAGAAGCCTTCAAGGTGACCCAAGACGGTCCAAGAGGCCCCCAAGAGGCGTCCAAAACGGCCCCGAGAGTTCGCCCAAGATGGTCCAAGATGGTTCCAAGACGGCCTCTTGGGGCTGTCTTGGAGACTTCTTGGGCTGTCATGAGGTCATATTGGAGGATTTTAGGGCCATCTTGAGGCGTCTTGGGGGCCTCTTGGGCCGTCATGGGCTGTCGGAAGGCCGGAAAGACGCTTATGCCCAAATCTTTCGAAAAGCAATTGGAAATCAGTGATTTGGGCCTCTTCGGGTTGTGACCACCTTGGGCCACCTTGCAGGCTTCTTGGGCGGATTCGGAGCCATCTTGGACTCTTCTTGGAGGCCATCTTGGGCCATCGGGACCCCAAGATCGCGATTTTTCGAGGATGTCCGTAACGAAACGGCCGTTGGGGAGGCACGGCTACCATCTTTTCCGGGAGACCGGCGGCACGGACTGGAGGCCCAGGAGTAACGTTTTTTTCCAAAAGAACGAAAACAAAGCCAGTAAGGTCTAGCACGCCAGGCACCCCTGTAGTGAATCAACAGGGGGCGGCGGATCGAAGACGCCTACGGCGAATCACCGCCGCCCCCTGCCTTTTGGGAAGCGCCTATGTGGCCGAACGTTGAGGCCAGACCTGCCAAGCCATCGGACCATGTGTTTCCCGAATCGGTTTGGAAAGCCTTCGGGGAACACGTGGGCATCTTGAAGGTCATATTGGCCGTCTGGAGGCCATTTGGACCCTTTCGGGCCTTCTTGGAGGACGTCTTGGAGGGCTCTTGGACCGTCTTGGAGGCCATCTTGAGCGTCTTGGAGATCTCTTGGGCCGCCTTGGGGGCCTCTTTGGGCCGTGTCTTGGGCCTCTTGGGCGATCTTCGGGGGCACTTGGGCCGTCTCGTGCCGTCGGAAGGCAGAAAGATAGCAAATGCCACAATCCTTCAAAAACCCATAGGAAATCAATGATTTGGGCCTTTTCGGGTCTTCCTGGAGGCCTCCAGAGGGCTCCTGGTCCGTCTGACGCCGTCGGAAGCCGTTTGGGTTGCCTCTATGGGCCGACTTGGGGCCCTCTTGGAATGCTCCAGAGCCGTCTTGGGGGCCCATCTTGGGCCTCTTAAAGGCCTCCTGTGCCGTCTTGGGAGCCTTTTGGGGCCGTCTTGGTGCCCTCTTGGGCAGTTTTGGGGCCATCTTGGAGGCCTCTTGGGCGATCTTTCGGCGATCTTTGGGGGCTCTGGGGCCGTCTCAGGCCGTCGGAAGGCGGAAAGGAAGGAAATGTGGAAATCCGTCAAAAACCATAGGAACATCAATGTTTTTTGGATCTTCTGGCCTTCCTGGAGGCCCTCTTGGGGGCATCGTGGGCCGTCTTGGGCCAGCTTCGAGCCAACTTCGGCCATCTTGGTGGGTTACTGGCACGTCTGACGCCGTTGGGAGCCGTCTTGGGTGCCTTTCTAGGCCGACTGGGGGCCCTCTTGGGGCGCTTCGGGGCCGTCTTGGAGGCCATCTTGGGCGTCTTGGAGGCCATCTTGGGCGTGTTGGAGGCCTCTTGGGCCGTCTTGGGGGCCGTCTTGGGGGCCTCTTGGGCGATCTTGGGAGCCTCTTGGGCCGTCTTGAGCCGTCGGAATGCAGAGAAGAAACACATTTCAAAATCCTTCAAAAACCTACGGAAAATAAATGGTTTTGGCCTCTTCGGGCCCTCCTGGGGGACCTCTTGGGGGCCTCTTGGGCCGTCTTGGAGGCCTCTGGGGGGCCTCTGGGGCCGTCTTGGGCCGTCTTGGACTCTCTTGGGCCGTCTTGGAGGCCGTCTTGGACCATCTTGGGCGGACTTGGAGGCCATCTTGGGCCATCTTCGCGATTTTTCGAGGATGTCCGTAACGAAACGGCCGTTGGGGAGGCACGGCTACCATCTTTTCCTGGAGACCGGCGGCACGGACTGGAGGCCCAGGAGTAACGTTTTTTCCAAAAGAACGAAAACAAAGCCAGTAAGGTCTAGCACGCCAGGCACCCCTGTAGTGAATCAACAGGGGGCGGCGGATCGAAGACGCCTACGGCGAATCACCGCCGCCCCCTGCCTTTTGGGAAGCGCCTATGTGGCCGAACGTTGAGGCCAGACCTGCCAAGCCATCGGACCATGTGTTTCCCGAATCGGTTTGGAAAGCCTTCGGGGAACACGTGGGCATCTTGAAGGTCATATTGGCCGTCTGGAGGCCATTTGGACCCTTTCGGGCCTTCTTGGAGGACGTCTTGGAGGGCTTCTGGGCCGTCTTGGAGGCCATCTTGAGCGTCTTGGAGACCTTTTGTGCCGTCTTGGGGGCCTCTTGGGGCAGTGTCTTGGGCGATCTTTGGGGGCACTTGGGCCGTCTCGGGCCCTCGGAAGGCAACAAAAAACAAATGCCACAATCCTTCAAAAACCCATGGGAAATCAATGGCGTTGGCCTTTTCGGGCCTTACTGGAGGCCCTCTTGGAGGCCTCTTGGGCCGTCTTGGGCCATCTTAGGGCCATGTTCGGCCGTCTTCGTGGGCTCCTGGTCCGTCTGACGCCGTCGGAAGCCGTTTAGGGGGCCCCTATGGGCCGACTTGGGGGCCCTCTTGGAATGCTCCAGGGCCGTCTTGGAGGCCCATCTTGGGCGTCTTAAAGGCCTCCTGTGCCGCCTTGGGGGCCTCTTGGGGCCGTCTTGGGGCCCTCTTGGGCCGTTCTGGGGTCATCTTAGTGGCCTTTTGGGCGATCTTTCGGCGATCTTCTGGAGCTCTCGGGCCGTCTCGGGCCGTCGGAGGGCCGAAAAGAAGCAAATGTCCAAATCTGTCAAAACCATGGGACAATAAAGGTTTTGGGCCTCGTCTGACCTTCCTGGAGGCCCTCTTGGGGACCTCTTGGGCCGTCTTTGGCCAGCTTCGAGCCAACTTCGGCCATCTTGGTGGGTTCCTGGCACGTCTGACGCCGTCGGAAGCCGTTTGGGGAACCTTTCTGGGCCGACTGGGGGCCCTCTTTCGGCGCTTCAGGGCCGTCTTGGAGGCCCATCTTGGGCGTCTTGGAGGCCATCTTGGGTGTGTTAGAGGCCTCTTGGGCCCTCTCGGGGCCGTCTTGGAGGCCACTTGGGCCGTCATAGTGCCCTTTGGGGGGCCTCTTGGGACGACTTTGGGGGCCTCTTGGGCCGTTTTGGGCCGTCGGAAAGACGAAAATGCGCAAATGCCAGAATCCTCAAAAAAACCTAAGGAAAACAAATGATTTTGGCCTCTTCGGGCCTTCCTGGAGGACCTCTTGGAGGCCTCTTTGGCCCGTCTTGGAGGCCTCTTGGGGGTGTCTTGGGCCATCTTGGAGGCCTCTTGGGAGCCTCTTGGGCCGTCTTGGGCTATTTTGAGGCCATCTTAGGTGGTCTTGGGTGCATCTTGGGCCGTCTTGGAGGCATCTTGGGGCCATCTTAGCCGCCTTGGAGGCCATCTTGGCCGTCTTGGAGGCATCTTGGAGCCCACCTTCGGCCATCTTGAGCGAAAAAAACGACGAGATTGGGGAATTGAGCGCCTTCCGGGTGGCCGGCGGGACGGGCCGAAGCCCCAGGGGGAGTTCTTTTGGAAAAAGAGCCAAAAACCAAAATTTAGAGGGTTCAGCACGCCAGGCACCCTTGCGATGAATCGACAGGGGGCAGCGGATCGAAGACGCCTACGGCGAATCACCGCCGCCCCCTGCCTTTTTGGAAGCGCCTATGTGGCCGAACGTTGAGGCCAGACCTGCCAAGCTATCGGACCACGTGTTCCCCGAATCGGTTTGGAAAGCCTTCGGGGAACACGTGGGCATCTTGAAGGTCATCTTGGCCGTCTTGGAGGCCTCTTGGGCAAGCTTTGGGCGATCTTTGGGGCTTTTTGGGCCGTCTCGGGCCAGCTTCGAGCCAACTTCGGCCATCTTGGTGGGTTCCTGGCACGTCTGAAGCCGTCGGAAGCCGTTTGGGGGGCCTCTATGGGCCGACTTGGGGCCCGCTTGGAATGCTCCAGGGCCGTCTTGGAGGCCATCTTGGGCGTCTGGGAGGCCATCTTGGGCGTGTTGGAGGCCTCTTGGGCCCTCTTGGGGCCCTCTAGGGGCCATCTTGGAGGCCACTTGGGCCATCATGGGGCTCTCTTGGGGGCCTCTTGGGCGATCTTGGGGGCTTCTTGGGCCGTCTTGAGCCGTCGGAGAGCCGAAAAGGCGCAAATGCCAAAATCCTTCAAAAACCAAAGGAAAATCAATGATTTTGGCCTCTTCGGACTCTCCTGGAGGACCTCTTGGAGGCCTCTTGGGCCGTCTGGGAGGCCTCTGGGGGGCCTCTTGGGCCGTCTTGGGCCGTCTTGGACTCTCTTGGGCCGTTTTGGAGGCCGTCTTGGACCATCTCGGGCGGACTTGGAGGCCATCTTGGGCCATCTTCGCGATTTTTTGAGGATGTCCCGAGCGAAACGGCCGTTTTTGGGCATTGACAGACGCATTTTGGGAAATGCGCGGGTGGCCGGCGGGACGGGCCGAAGCCCATTGGGGAGTTCTTTTAGAAAAAGAACCAAAACCAAAACTGAATCATCCAGCACGCCGTGCACCCCTGCAAGCAGGGGGCGGCGGATCTTATCACCTTCGGCCTATCCCGCCACCGTGCCTGGATTGTGGGTGAAAAGCCTATTGGATGTTCGTTGGGATTTTGTGGGGGGCCTCTCGGGGGCCTCTTGGAGGCAGTTTTGAGGCCTCTCGGGGGCCGTTTTGGGGGCTCTTTGGGGCCTCTTGGGCGCCTCTTGGGGCCTCCTGGGGGCCTCTTGGGGCGGAAGGTTCGGATTCTCGGTCCGTATTCCCTCTCTCGGGCCCCTGTTGGAGCCGTCTTGAGGCCGTCTTGGGCGCCTCTTGGGCCGTCTTGGGGCGCCGTCGCGGGGCCCTCTTGGAGGCCTCTTGGGCCGTTCGGGGGGCCTTCGGGGGGCCTGTTGGGCCGTCTTGGAGCGTCGGAAAGCAGACAAGGCGAGAACGCCCAAATCCTTCAAAGACCTAAGGGAGATCAGTGATGTTTTCCCGTTGGGGCTCTCTTCGGAGGTCTCTTGGAGGCCTCTTGTGGCGTCTTCGAGGCCTCTTGGGCCATCTTGAGGTCATCTTTGGCGTCTTGGAGCGATCGTTCGGCTACTCGGGGCCTTCTTGGACTCCTGGGAGGGTTCGGGAGGTCGCTTTGGGGGGTGCACAGCGTCCACAGGAGGCGCAGGAAGCACCTCAGAACTCACGGGAGCCAGCCCGGGAACCCCCCAAGAAGGCTTGGGGCACGAGTGGTCTGGGCTCTGAAAGTCTTGCAATTCTCGCTGCAGCAGCAGCACAGCGTCTACCTCTCAGTGCTGCATGAGCCTTGGGGCACTCCACTTCGTACCAGAGGCACGGTGACGGATTCGGAGGCGCTCTGTGTCAGCGTTGGTCATTGACTCGTTGAGGTGGCCCTCCCCTCTAAAACACGTGGTTGGCCGAATCTAAAATCCATTCACTGGAATCCTCCTCCTCCTTCTCCTCCTCCTCCTCCTCCTCCTCCTCCTCCTCCTCGCGCCAACGAGGAAATGCATATTTCTCGTGCGACGCGCTGTCTTCATCCTCGCACCGGTGCCTCTTGCTCTTAGTGCCACCTTCGACGCCTAGTCTCCTCTGTTGGCTTGGCCGATGAGGTGGGACACGGCTGTTGAGGAAGAGCTGTGCGTTGCAGCGAGTTTCATGCCCTGCAGTGCAGCTTCTGTGTGTTCATGCTGCTGGGGCGGGTCCGTTAGTTCGGACTCGCGCTTCCATCGCTCGGTACCTCCTCCTGCTGCTGCTCCTCCTCCTCCTCTTGAGCATCAAGTCGTTGTGGTTCAAGCAGAGCGGACCCCCCACCCCAGGTCCCTGTCGCCCCGATCCCTTCCCCATCAGCCTCGTCGGCGTCATTGGCGCTCCTCGCTGCTCCTCGCTCATCCCTCCTTAGCCCTCCGCCTCTCCCTCCTCCTGCGGTGCGGACGTGTAGCTGTTGTCCTGCTGCTGCTGCCCCTCCTCCTCCTCCCCCTCCCTCCTCCTCCTCCTCCTCCTCCTCCTCCTCCTCCTCCTCCTCCTCCGCACGCTCGACTCCTCCTCCTCCTCCTCCTCCTCCTCCTCGTCCTCCTTCTCCTCCTGGATTCCATGTGGGGATCACTGGTGAAAACTGGAACGACACAGATGATATCAGCACGACAGGGGTACGCTCGGCTCCTCGCGCGCCGGCAGTGGCGCCGAGGCGCCCACTGCGCGAGATGCCGTGGCCGACGCGGAAGGCGGCGGCCTCCCCCCCGCGCCGGAGGCCGGCGCACGGAAGGCCGGCCGGGCGGAGGTGCCCGCACCACGGGCCCATGGCATCGCGTCTTCTGCCTTTTGCAGGGCTGGACCAGGACAGTGTTTTTGTTTTCGTGTCGTTTTCGTTTTCCCTCGTGCTGTCGTCGTTCCGCCTTCGCTGCAAGGCGAGGCCAAAACTCGGGCCGGACGAAAGGGGATTCCTCGATACATAGTCGCCTCCGGTGCTGGGAGGCGCCGGGAAAATCAGCTACGTGAGTGAGCTGATTCTCAAACCCCCCCTTTGCTATCCCCCCCTTTCGCCCGACCCGAAAAACGGAAGCGGTCCGCGAGATCGCCAAAGCACCATCCAGGGCGAGCCCTGGCCTGTTCCTCTGTTGTCCCCGTCGCCGTGCCACGACGTCTCGGAGGCGACGTGCACCTTCGACCACGGCGTGGAGGGCGCGGCGGTGGAGGCTCCACCAGTTCGCGCGGCGCAGGCTGAGGCCGTGTCGGGCCGAGCGAAAGGGGGGGATAGGGAAAGGGGGGGTTACGAAATTTGCTGCATGCAGCTGGTTTCGGCCTCACCGAGGGGCCCATTCCTCGATACATAGCCGCCTCCGACGCCGGGAGGCGCTGGGAAAATCAGCAACGTGAGCTGATTTTCAACCCCCCCCTTTGCTATCCCCCCCTTTCACCCGACCCGAAGTTCGCGCGGCGCAGGCTGCGGTCGTGGCTCCTCATGCTGCGGCGCCCTGTGAGCGAGCGTGAGCGAGCTGTGAGCGATCCGTGGTTCCCTCTGCCTTCGCTTTGGCCCCAGCCCAGCGCTGCTGTTCGTGAGGTGGTTTCTCCCGATCGGAGGGGTCTGTGTGCGACTGCGCACCTCGCTGGCAGGACCTCGCCTCTCGAGCCTGGCTCCCCCTGGGGGTGGGGCCGTCAGGATCTCGCGCATCGCAGCCTAGCTTTAAGTCGGGCCTGTCCCCCTACAGGGGGATTTTCGACGAAAAATAAAAAATGTCCCAAAAATATTGCAAAAAAAGTCCAATAGTCCAGGGACTATATTTTTTGACTATGTTTGGACCTTTTGGGGGCATTGTTGGGGCATTTTTTAGTTTTCGTCGCAAACCCCCCTGTAGGGGGACACGCCCGACATAAGCCTAGCTCGGCACGGCCTCTGGCGCGCCGGTGATGCGACGCCCAACCAGGTGCGCGCACCTCGCTGGCAGGACCTCGCCTCTCGAGCCTGCCTTCCCCTGGGGGTGGGGCCGTCGGGAACTCGCGCATCGCAGCCTAGCTCGGCCCGGCCTCTGGCGCGCCGGTGACGCGACGCCCAGCCCGGTGCGCGACTCGCACTTCCCTGTGCGTGTTTGCGCCCGCGGGTCAGCCTGGGGCCCGCCCTGGCTGAGGCGCTTCGCGCCCTCATCCTCGAGGCGCTTCGCGCCCTGGCTGCCGGCGCCCTCCCTGCGCCGCTCCCTGGCTCTAGTGCTGCAGTGCGGGAGGGGCGAAGCGCCTCGCGGAGCGCCGTTCTGCGGCTGGCGACCGGCTCTCCCCGGTCAGACTTGAATGCAGGTCGAGCTGAGCCCGATCTTGGGCGCAGCGTTCCGCCTCGCCCTCGTGTGCGATTCTGCGTTGCGTAGGCTGGTCAGGCCCAGTGGCACCGTGCGCAGCATCCTGCAAAAGCTTCCGTTTGCTGTTATGATGGCCACAGTCTCGTTGTCTGGCCGTAGGTTCGCATTACTATCATCATTATTATTTTCATTATTCGTATATTATTATCTTCATTATCATTACTACCATTATTATTATTAGTATTATTATTATTAGTAGTATTATTATTATGTTATTACTATTATGATTATTATTTTTATCATCATTATTATTATCATTAGTAGTATTATTATTCAGGGTCGCCCCCGCTCGGCCTGCTTCTGGCTGCCCCCGCGCCCTGTTTGTCGGAGCGCGCCTCGTTCCAAGCCCCTCGTCGCACACGCGCATTGTTCCTTCCTCTCGTGTCCTCCCCCCTCGTCTGTCTTTCTCTTCCTTGCTCATCGCTCCTATCTTTCTTCTTTGCTCATCGCTCCTCCTCTTCCTTCCACCTTCTCCTCCTCCGTCTCCTCTGCATTCTTCCTCCTCCTCCTCGATCATCCTTTCTCTTCCGCCTACTGCCGCTGCTCCTGACCCCTTCCCTCAACCCTCCTACTTCGGGGGAGCGTAAGACCCGGGTTTGCCAGGACTCGGGTTCGCCATCGTTTTTTGACGACCGCGACTCGGATTTTGACGAGGAGGAGTTTTGTGGGATGTCTGCAGCGGGAGGCCTCGTCAAAATGCAGGCTCGGCCTCGTCATTTTTTTGACGACCTCGTCGGGGATTTCCGAGTCCCCCGTACCCGGGTCTTACGTCTCCCCGACTACTCCTCGCTGCCCCGTGCTCCTCATCCCCTCCTGTTCGGCTCCTCCTCCTCCTCCTCCTCCTCCTCCTCCTCCTTCTCCTCCTCCTCCTCCTCCTCCTCCTCCTCCTCCTCCTCCCTCCTCCTCCCTCCGTCCTCTTCCCCCTCTCAGGGTGTCCAGCGCCCGCCCCCCCCCCCGACCCTCACTCGGGCCCCCGCCGCCCCGCTCCGCCTCTCCTCTCGCTCCTCTTCCCTGCTCGCCCCTCCTCGTGGTCGTCGCTCCCTGCTGCTGGCCGCCGCCCCTTCTCGCCCCGCCTCGCTCCCTGCGCCTCCTTCGCTCCTCTCCTTCGCTCCTCCTTCGCTCCTTCGCCCCAGTCCTCTCTCGCTACTGCTTGCTCATCTTCCTGCTTATCCTCCTGTTCCTCGTCCTCCTCCTCCTCCTCCTCTTCCTCCTTGCTGCTCATCTTTGCTTTCTGCGCCTCTTCGCTCCTCCTGTTCGCTCTCCTTGTCGTTCCTCCGTTCGTCTGTTTAATATGCTTATGTTTGGTTTCGGATTCTTCTGTATCCTCCTCATCCTCCTCCTCCTCCTCCTCCTCCTCCTCCTCCTCCTCATCATCATCCTCATCCTCATCCTCATCCTCATCCTCATCCTCCACCTCCTCTTTCGCTACTGTTTTGCTCCAGCAAGGTCGCAGGCGGCCAGGCAGTCGGTCCACACCGAGAAGTTTCCACCCTCGGATGGCGCCTTCCAGGCTGGCCCTCTTACTGAAGGTTTTCTTACGCCAAACATGTTCGATCTGTTATCCGTTGCCACACCGCCATTCGCACCGAAACATCATGGCATTTGAGCGCCCTCGCCTGCGACCTGATGGAGGCATGAGTCATTATCTTGCACAGGGTGTCTAGGGCTCCGACCATGTTATTCCGCGTCGCACCCCACCCCCCCCCCGCGTCCCCAGCGCCAGAGTGGGACCCCCGCGCCGCGGCTCTCTGCCGCGAACCCCCCCGCGCCCCCAGCGCCCCAGCGGGAGCCCGCCCACTGCCCCCTCCGCCACGAACGCATTATTCCGCGTCGCCCCCCCTCCCCCCCCCCGCGTCCCCAGCGCCAGAGTGGGACCCCCGCGCCGCGGCTCTCTGCCCCGAGCCCCCCCGCGCCCCCAGCGCCCCAGCGGGGGCCCCGCCCACTGCCCCCATCCGCCACGAACGCTTTATTCCGCGTCGCGACGCACACCACCTCCCCCCCTCCTCTCCGCGCCCCCAGCGCCCTAGTGTGACCTCCGCCCCGTACCCCCTCCGCTCCGAGCATTTCATTCCGCGTCGCGACGCACGCCACTCCCCCCGCCCTCCGCACCTGGGATTGGGGCCCTCTGCTGGGCCCCGAGGGGCGATGTTTTGCCCCATCTTCCCCCTCCTCCACCTCCTCCTCCTCCCTTTTCATTTTTGTGCAAGAGCCATGGCACACGTGCCACCTGTTCAAAAGAGTGCGACATGCTGCGCACAGCCAGCTAAGGGGAGTACATGTGTGGATGTCTACGTGGTTCGAAAAATGGCGTCGGCGCTGACGACTTCCTTCTGTATGCAGCGCATCGTCTTTCTTTACATTGGGCCATCAAGCCCAGCACCGTCCAGCCCGTGGCCCCAAAGACGGGAGATCGACGGCTTCGAGCAAACATCGCGCAGCGGTTGCGTCCAATGGCTGACGTCGCTTCTTCGGCGTCGCGAATGCCGATCTCGATCGCGGATTGAAAGACGAGCGGCACGGAGGAGGCGAGTGGACGGCGCACTGTGCGAGTATAGTCGCCCATGATAACCCGCGGGCGCATCAGCTCGACCAGCATGACTTATCAGTTATGGAGTTCGGCAGCGCCGAGCAGTTGAACGCGTCTCGGAGCGGATATGTAACGCAGCTCTACCGCGACGCTGAAACACCGGATGCCGTCGCCGGCGTCGTCGCATCCGAATTGCGAGCGGGGGCCTCGGCAGATGTCATTACATGGCCTTGGTGGCCAGGATTCGAGCGAGAACCCGAGTTTGGAATAGCAGATAGCCTTGATTGATTCAGGCGTGGGCTATGGCTGGAATCAGGGGAGGCATGTTCGGGTGTGTTGTCCACGCGGGCAGGGCTTTGTACAACAACAGAGTGCGACAATGGGATGATGTTGCGGTCTATGATCATCGCACCTGGCCTTCCTGCTGGGCGAGGCCAACGCGACCTACGCATCCCCCGCGGAGGACGACGTCGTGCAGGGCCTCCACGCGCGCGGGGACATCTACGCGTCGCGCTTCAGGGCCACCAGAAGGCTACGCGTGCACGTCGCTTCTGTCGACCGTTTTCAATGGGGACGTGGGCGGCAGTATCCGGGACATCCTGTTGGCCCGCGCCAATTCCGCATCTGGACTTTTCGTCGGCGTCGACAATCTCCAGCAAGGCGAAACGCGTCGACGTCTCGAAGTGCTACTACTCGTCGACGGCTAATATCACGGTCCGCATCGAGCGGCGCGTGGGTGGGCCCAGAGGCGGGAGAGGACCCGACAGATCACAACCAGAAGGCGGCCACCACCGATAACATCACTCACCGCAGCTTGTATCCCCCAGGTCGGCGCGATGGCTACGCATGGAATCCGTTCCAGGAGTCACCGAGGATGGGCTCTCAACGTGGTCGGTTTATTTTTCAGAGGGCTAGCACGCCTATGGCACTCATGGGGGTGGGTGGGCGGGCGGGGGGCGGGTGGGCGATGTGGGCGCCGTGTCCTACATGAGCACGTCGCTCAAGGCGGCGACGGCGGAGGCCCGCGGCCCCGAGTCACGAGGTCGCTCGCCTCCCGAGGCCGCCCTTCCGTCCTCTCCCCGCCTGCTCACTCTGGCCCTCGTAGTTCCTTACCTTCCTCGTCGCTCGCCCTCCTCGCCCATCGTCGCTCCTCCTCTCCCCCATCCTCTTCACTCCTCCTCCTCCCCCCCTCCTTCCCCCCCTCCCCTCCCCCCCCTCCTCCTCCTTCTCCTCCCCTCCTCCTCCTCCTCCTCCTCCTCCTCCTCCTCCTCCTCCTCCTCCTCCTCCTCCTCCCCCCTCCTTCTCATCCTATTCGCTCCCCCCCCCCCCCCCCATCCTTATCGTCATCCGCATCCTCGATCCTCCTCGTTATTCTTCTCCTCCTCTTACTCCTCCCCCTCCTTCTCTACCTAGTCGGCGTTGGAGGTTCAGGCGCTTTGACTGCGATGGAATGAGGATCTTCACTGGAGCCCACCCACGCGATTTCCGCCCCATACATTATCCAACCCCCGTCGGGCCAAAGAGTGAGCAGCGGGGAGGGGGAACGGAGGGTGAGTAGCGGGGAGGGGGAACGGAGAGAAGAAGCAATGCAGGCACTTCGATACCGTTTGTTTTGCGACCCCTTCTCGCGAACACAGGGTCGCAACTTGGTGACGGAATTTTCTGGTGCTACAGTTTCCCACGTGTCTTTGGACGATTGGAATGGGACTTTGAAACAGCGACAAGCCAAGACGCAGAGCACGGATCCGCAGCGCCAATGCTCGGAAACTCCAGATTTCCAAAGTTGTCATCTGCGAACAATTAGTTGATACACTGCCGTCGCTGGACAGCACTCACCAGAGGGAAGATGGAGGCCCCGGGGTTCGGAGGCATCCAGAGGGTGCCAATGATGAACCTCGAGAACCCATGAAGGACTCAGAGCTTTGGGAACAGCTGCGCAAGGATATTGACCTTGAAGCAAATGCGGAGTCAAAGAAACACAGAACGATTTTTGGGGAACAGATGGCACTGGACATAGAAGATCACTTGCGCCAATGGAACCCTATCGGCCCAGCTCTGAATTCAGTTGCCCGTCGGCGAGATAAGTTGAACGGCGAAAGCCAGAGGGGAGGTGGAGGCCCCAGGGTTCGGAGGCCATTGGCTTTCACCAGTTATGAACATCCAAAAACCATGACCACTCTGTTGGAGAACAAGAGTCCGAGGCTGCACAGGCGTGGCCACCTGCCGCCCCCTGAAGGGGCCGCTGCACCCGAGTCGCCTCGGGGGGCGCCGAGTCGGAGCAATGCAGCGCCAAAAGCGCAGAGAGAGCCTCGGGGCCGCAGCGAGACGAAAGCAGGCGACAAAGAGGGGAGATGGAGGCCCCGAGGTTCGGAGGTCATTGGTTTCTGCCGATGATGGACCTCGAAAACCCATGGATTCCCGCGGTGAGACGGACGAGAAGGAGGTCTGGAAATATGGAGGCCAACTTGAATATCTTGAAATGCTGTCCCAGGAGATCGACTCGTTCGTTCGCCGGAGAGCGAAGGAGGTCTGGGAAGATGAAGGCCCCGAGGTTCAGGGGCCACCGACTGGTGCAGATTGCGAACTTCGAAAACCCATGCTCCTCAATGATGACCCTGAGATCGCAGCGCTTCTGGGATTCTTCAGTTATACAGCGACCAACGAAGGAATCACGAAGAGCGCGTTGCAAACACTGCGCACGGAAGGGGGGATGTCCTTTGGAGACTTTGTTGAAGTAGTAGAACTCTTGCTTCGCAGACGGAGTGCGCAGGCGCGGGGGAGGCAGAGAAGAACTAGGCGACCGAGGCAAAGGAGCCGGCAACTGTTCCCACCGCGGGCCCCCTTCTGACCTCCCAGCGGTTGAAGACGCAGTTGTTGAAGGGTTTGTCATCAAAGAGAGGACGCGGAAGCGCAACGGAACAATATTCAAACAAAATTGGCCGTTGTTTTTCTGCGGATGAATTACGGCGCCGATTGGCTTGTAGCGGCGCAGTTTGCACTTTGCCAGAAGTGGAATTCGCTCTTCCCGAGTGGGGAAGCGTTGGAGTCATTGCCAGAGTGGGAGACAAATGCACAACTGCTACCTCGCGAATATCACGCTCTTGCAGAATGGGAAGGCACAGCGGATCAGCTGAGCACGTTTGGCCTCTCGCCCCCCAGTTTCTCGTCCTCGGCCAATCTTCTGCACGCGCCGCATGCATCCCCGATTTTCTGGCATAGGCGTGACCTCGCAGAAGGCAGAAAGAGCGGAGGTTGAGAATTCCTGAGCTTGTTTGGCGCGGGAAGCGGAATCTGAGCGCACTTGGCGGGGGAAGCATCTGTCTCGGCGCAGTGAGAGTAGAGAGCACGAGCGAGGACACCTCGGCGCGTTGGAGTTTCCGTGGAGGTGGGAGGAGGGGGGGGGGCGTCTCGGATTGCAGGAGTTCTGGCTCACAAATTTCCAGTGGGGCTCAGGGACCCCCCTACTTGGAAACCCTGTTCGTCAGCGCGTCCCCCAGAGCGGGCGCCCGAAAAGGCCAGCACCTGTCCCCCTCGCACTGACCCGTAGGGGCGCGTCTGAATCAGCGGGGCCACCTCGGAGCTCGCCCCCTTAAGCTTCGGGGCATGCCCCCTGCCTGCCCCATGGGAGGTCTGGGGCTGCGGCGTAATCCAATCGCCGGGGATTTTGCTAGTCGCACGCGCAGCTCTTTCCTAGGTTATGACGTTGGTCCCCTTATGCGGATGACCTTGACTTTGACCTCCTCCTCCTCCTCCTCCTCCTCCTCCTCCTCCTCCCTCCTCCTCCTCCTCCTCCTCCTCCTCCTCCTCCTCCTCCTCTCACCTCCTATTCCTCCTCGTTATCCTCCTCCTCCTCCTCCTCCTCCTCTTCCTCTCTTCTTCTCTCCTCCTTTCTCCTCTTCGCTCCTGGCTTACGCTCCTCTTCGCTCATCTTTCCTCCTCGTTCCCGGGCGCCCGGCGCCATGCCGCTCGATGTCCGGTTGCTCAGCGGTGCACCAGTGCCCTGTGACCTCTCCCGCGCCGGCGTTGCGGGTGAGGTGCGGGTCGGCGTGGCGAAGGCGAGTGGCGGGCGGCTTTCGTGGGATTCGTGACGTAAGCTTGCTGTGCACATGTTTATTTCCTCTGAGAGTGAAAATCCTGGATGCCTTGCGACGCCACGATCTGTATTGATATCCTTGCTGCGTGTTTCTTCTGTTTTCGGGGATTCGCGCGGGTTCGGCTGGAGTCAGCCAGAAATCGTATTCGGAATGCGCTCCAGATCAGGTAGGGGGGGTAAACCTCGAGGGTCGATTTCGAAAAACCGAATTCGAGGGACGAAGGAGTTTCTGTTTCTAGTGTGTGTGTGTGTGTGCGTGTGTTTGCGTGTGTGTGCGTGTGTGCGTGTGTGTGTGTGTGTGTGTGTGTGTCTGTGTGTCTGTGTGTCTGTGTGTCTGTGTGTCTGTGTGTCTGTGTGTCTGTGTGTCTGTGTGTCTGTGTGTCTGTGTGTCTGTGTGTCTGTGTGTCTGTGTGTCTGTGTGTCTGTGTGTCTGTGTGTCTGTGTGTCTGTGTGTCTGTGTGTCTGTGTGTCTGTGTGTCTGTGTGTCTGTGTGTCTGTGTGTCTGTGTGTCTGTGTGTCTGTGTGTGTGTCTGTGTGTCTGTGTGTCTGTGTGTGTCTGTGTGTCTGTGTGTCTGTGTGTCTGTGTCTGTGTGCCTGTGTGTCTGTGTCTGTGAGTGTGTGAGTGTGTGAGTGTGTGAGTGTGAAGTGTGAGAGTGTGTAAATGTGTGAGTGGTGTGAGTGTGTGAGCGTGTGAGTGGAGAGTGTGAGTGTGTGAGTGTGTGAGTGTGTGAGTGTGTGAGAGTGTGAGTGTGTGAGTGTGTGAGTGTGTGAGTGTGTGAGTGTGTGGTGTGGTGTGTGTGAGTGTGTGAGTGTGTGAGTGTGTGAGTGTGTGAGTGTGTGAGTGTGTGAGTGTGTGAGTGTGTGAGTGTGTGAGTGTGTGAGTGTGTGAGTGTGTGAGTGTGTGAGTGTGTGAGTGTGTGTGTGTGATGTGTGTATGTGTGTGTGCGTGTGTGCGTGTGTGCGTGTGTGCGTGTGTGCGTGTGTGCGTGTGTGCGTAGTTGTGTGTGTGTGTGTGCGTGCGTGTGTGTGTGCTTGCGTGTGCGTGTGCCCTTGCGTCTGGGCCGGGGGTGGTAACCCATCCTCAGCCGAATCGGGGGCAAGGGGAAACCCTGGTCTCCGGGCGGCCGGTGGTAACCCATCGTCAGCTGAATCAGGCGCAGGGGGGAACCCTTGCGTCCGGGCCAGGTGTGGTAACCCGTCCTCGGCCGAATCGGGGGCAGGGGTGACCCCTTGTTTCCGGGCCGCCGGTGGTAACCCATCGTCAGCCGAATCGGGCGCAGGGGGGAACCCTTGCGTCCGGGCTGGGGGTGGTAACCCATCCGATGACGATGGTGATGTTGACGATGTTGCTAATGATGATATTGATGGTGATGGTGATGATGATGATGATGATGATGATGATGATGATGATGATGATGATGATGATGATGATGATTATGATTATGATTATGATTATGATTATGATTATGATTATGATTCTGATTATGATTGATGATGCTAATGATGATGCTGATGATGATGACGATGCTGATGATGATGATCATACGGATGATGACGGATACGATGGTGATGATGACGATGACGATGATGATGATGATGATGATGATGATGATGATGATGATGATGATGATGATGATGATGATGATGATGAGCTCCTGAGGGCCAGGTCTTCGGAGTCCCTCTAGGCATTCTTGGACACTCTTGAAGTGGAGGAGGAGGAGGAAGAGGAGGAGGAGGAGGAGGAGGAGGAGGTGGAGGTGGAGGAGGACCAGGAGGACCAGGAGGAGGAGGTGGACGACGAGGCGGGGGGAGGAGGGGGGAGGAGGAGGAAGAGGAAGAGGACGGAGGAACACTTCCTCTTCGGAGATCTGGGAGCCTGCGTACAGCGGCTCAAGCGAGGCTGCGCCGAGCGTTTTCGGACTTGCGCTTCCTGGGTCGCTGGACCCTTGCTTGTTCTACTCCCTCGGCGGCCATGTCGATGCCGCCGCAGCAGGCCAACACCCTCAACAAGAGGGAGCGGAAGCGGCAGCGGCGGGCGGCCAGCCCCCGCGTAGCCCGGCTCCGCGCTGACTTCGAGGCGCGGGCGGCGCAGGAAACACAAGGCACCAACGGCGAGGGCGGCTAGGGCGGCTGGGGCGCTGCCCCCGCCGGGAACGCAGGCGCCAAGGGCGAGGGCGGCAAGGGTTGCCGGGGCGCTGCCCCCGCCGGGAGCAAAGGCGCCCAGAGCGAGGGCGGCAAGGGCGGCTGGGGCGCTGCCCTCGCCGGGGGCAAAGGCGCCAAGGGCGAGGGCGGCAAGGGCGGCTGGGGCGCCGCCCCCGCCTGGAGTAAAGGCGCCAAGGGCGAGGGCGGCAAGAGCGGCTGGGGCGCTGCCCCCGCCGGGAGCAAAGGCGCCCGCACCGGCGCCAGCGCCGCCGCCGCCGGCGACGGCGGCGCCAGCGCCAGCGGCAGCGGCAGCGGCCCCAGCGTCGGCGACGGCGCCGAGCACGGCAAGGGCGCCGAGAAGGGGAAGGGCGAGCGCCTCTTGCCCCCCGAGCTGCTGCCCGAGGACGACCAGAAGCGAGCGACCGCGGCTGCAGCGAAGGAGGAGCGAACGGACTGGCCACGGAAACTCGCGTTGCCATCTGTATTGCGTTGGTTGCGTTGGTCGTATTGCGAGCAGTGGTTGCTTTGTCTTTGCGCCGCATGGTCCGCATTGCCCGCGCTGCATGCGTTGCTCGCGTGGCCCACATTGCGCGCTGAGTTCCTGCGCTCAGTTCGGTCGACCCGAGAGGAGCGCGGCGCCCTCCTCAACGTGATCAGGTACACGAATAAGAAGACGGAGAAACCTGGGGCCAAGGCCATTGGCGACATAATCAGAATACGTCTCAGATTTCCAGGTCTGCCACATGCTTTTTCAAAATAGCCAGGGGCGCCGCGGGGGCCCTTTGATTCGGTTTCGTTTAGAGAGGCCGTCCAGGTGCGCCTTGCGCCCCGGGTGCGCCAGGAGAGCCACGCGCGCTCGGCGTCGTGAATTCTGTCGCCGATGAGGCCCTGGCTCGGTGGCGCCCGGGCGCTCGCGAGTCCACGAAGAAGCTGCTTGTCGCCCCCCAGGACCTCGACTACGACTGGCGGGGGGCGACAGCGCCGCTGACGCAGCAGGAGGCCGAGGTCACGGAGGCCCGCCGCGATCGGTTTCGGTCGACCCTCCTCGCCGACGGCACCCCCGCGGCGTTCGCGTCGTTCGAGCGGGGGGCGAAGTGGATCTGTTCCCCGGGCAGAACGCAGCCGGGCCGCCCCGCGCCCTCAGATGCGGGGAGGGCGGCCGCTACGCGCGCGCCGCGAGCGGGCTGCAGGCGCAGTCGCCGCCGCGGGTCACGCTCGCAGATGCGGGGGTCCGCTGAGAGAAGGCGCCGCCGCCGGCCACTGCGCCGCGCCGAGCCGACGAGCCCTCGCAGTTGGATGACCTCCTCTTCCTAGTTAGAGCGCCAGCCGACGCCAGGGCGGAGGGCGGGGAGGGAGAGGAGGAGGAGGAGGAGGAGGAAGAGGAGGAGGAGGAGGAGGAGGAGGAGGAGGAGGAGGAGGAGGAGGAGGAGGAGGGCGAGGAGGAGGAGCGGGAGGAGGAGGAGGAGGAGGAGGAGGTGGCTGCACCTCTACGTCATGTTCTCCCGCGCCACGCGCATGCGGAACATGCTGATCCTGCGGCCGCCCGCGCGAGAGTTCCTGGAACGCGGGCCGCCGGCGCCCCTGCGGAAGGCGCTCCAGGAGTTCGACGAGAGAGCGGCGGGCTCCAGGGCTGAGGCGGAGCAGCTCGCGGCAGAGCTGGGCTTCATGCTGCCTCCCGCCTGAGCGCCGCGGCGCGCGCCTGGAGGCCCGCGGGGTTGTCCCAACGGTCTGGCCCGCGGGGTTGTCCCGACGGCCTGCCCTCGCGCCCCGGCGGCCCGCGGGATTGCCCCAAAGGCGCGGCTGGCCCGAAGGGCTGTTCCGACGGCATCGCGATCTAGCCGTCGGCAAACGCGCGCGCGCTGGCCGTTGCGGCGACGGCGCCGAGGAAAATCGATTTGCTTCCCCCGACCGATGGGGGAGGGGAGGTGCACATGGAGAAGAGGCAGGAGGAGGATGAGGAGGGAAGGGGCATGGGGGGGGCGAAGGTGAGGAGGAGGTGGATAAGGAGGAGGAGGATGAGGAGGAGAAGGAGGGGGAGGGGGAGAAATAGAAGAAGGAAGAAAAGAGGGCTGAGGAGAGGGCGAGAGGAGGGCGTTTGCCATGGCCGGGAGGAAAGGGATAAGGGCAAGCTAAACAGATTATCATGTTGGGCCCTTCCGTCGGAGTAACTTTAAAGGAATGCGCGCAGCGCGAATGCGAGAGCCACGTGTTGAAAACCACCCGCCCTCAATCCGTGAAACTGCTGCCATTCTCAAGCTCCAGAGTCATAAATGGTGAGAACGTCTCCGGCGAAACGCCTGGCCCGCCTTAAGAATTGGCCTCGGAGTGCGACAGAAAGAAGCTATTTATAAGGAACACGAAATGGAGGAGGAGGAGGAGGAGGAGGAGGAGGAGGGCGGAGGAAGAGGAGGACGAGGGGGACGAGGAGGACGACGAGGAGGACG
>CAUYUJ010018386.1:0-30000 GCA_963575745.1 Prorocentrum cordatum
GAAGAGGTGTTTTGCAAGGATGCCCACTGTCGGGATCGATCTGGGACTTGATGCTTGATCCTTTTGTGTGACTCCTCACCGATACGGTTGAGCATCCAGTGGTAGGCGACGCCACAGGAGAGGTCGGAGGATGCGTTGACGATACATGCGATATCTTACCGCAGCTTCGTGACGGAGACACCTAGCCCCCCCCCCCTTCCGCAACCTTGCCCAGAACGCGCTCCTTCGGCTTCAACATGCAAACTGCTGTATCGTCCCTTTCTAGGCTGAGTGTGCGCCAACCCTGGTTGCCAATACCCGAACGCGGCTCGCCTTGGAAATTCCACAATACCAGGAGCTCGATTTTCAAAGGTCCGCAGAGTACCTTGGACTTCTGTCAAGGCCGAAGGGAATCTCGTACTCCAACGGCATGCTGCATCACAGGAATGGTGGCAGCGCATTATTGAGCCGCCCGCATCCCGTGATGCATCTGCTCCATTCGAGTACCAACATAACATGTGAGCCGTCAGCACATTGAGTTAGATCGCCCAATTATTTCCCATGTCTCCCACCTCTCGCTCTCTCTCTCTCTCTCTCGCTCCCCCTTTCTAAGTCTCGTGAAGCCCTGAGATTGCATCAGATCTCGCGGCTGCCCTCGAACATGCTTGTGGTTTCCCGTGGTGATATCTTCCCTTCTAGGAGGATGCTGCTCGTCCCCCCACTCACTCAATGCGCTCGGCATAGCACCGGCATGGAGAATGGTTTCCCAAACCGTCCCCGAGTGGGACATTGCCTACGATGCGCTCTTGCAGGCGGCCGACGCTTCCTGCGGCTCCCCCTCCCTCAGCGCCCCGCGGTGGGCAGCATGCGAGTGGTGCGCCCCCTCTCTGGCGGAGGATTCAGGCCATCGACCAATTCTTTGTCTCGTTCCGCCTCTCCTCCCTTCGTGTCGTGGTCCAGCGTCATGATGCCTTTCTCCGCCCCATTCTTCCTTTGAGCATCCGATCTTGGGACAGAGCCACAGTTGCAGGACGTAGCGAGGCGAGGGCGGCAATGTATCAGAACCGCAAACCAACAATCCAACGCGCTGGTGGCCCAGAGGTTACGATTGCGTTTTGTCTTGGATTTTTTGTTCGCACGATCGACCGCCGACTGAAGCCCTGGCACTTCTCGTGCCCGCCCGAGCCACAGTTGCAGGACGTAGCGAGGCGAGGGCGGCAATGTATCAGAACCGCAAACCAACAATCCAACGCGCTGGTGGCCCAGAGGTTACGATTGCGTTTTGTCTTGGATTTTTTGTTCGCACGATCGACCGCCGACTGAAGCCCTGGCACTTCTCGTGCCCGCCCGACGTTGCAGCTCGCTGGTCCATCCTCAAGGAGGCCTTCTCCAGAGTTCACCCCTCGTGGAAATCGGCCGCGTTAAAGTCTTTGGCAGGAGCAACTCAGACGACCAGCGCTCGTATGCATGTCTACCCCCACTCCATGGATTGTATATTTGGCTGCGTGAGTGCGGATTCAATCCGTCCTTAGTTTCGTTGTTTTCGATTCCGTCATCATGTCGCCCTCAGCTGGATGTGCCTCGATTTCCCAATGGACCCGTTGCTCTGGCTCGGTGTTGGCCGAACTGAAGAGTGTAGCACGGAAGCCTGGGAAATTTCCAGGGCACAGGCGGTCGAACCCGCGGGACTAGTCTCCCACATGCATCACAAAGCGAAAACAACAATGTACCGACCCCGGCGGGCTTCTCATACGCAGAAGTTGCGCGAGTGACTTGCGTTACACGTTTAGCGTTTCGCGCTTAGTGTGTTCATCAGAAGCCCGCCCTCAGGCTACGTCGACTCTCCCCCTCTTCCCCTCCTATTCCTCCTCCTCCCCTCCTCCTTCCTCTCCTCCTCGTTCTCCTCCTCCTCCTCCCCCTCCTCTACATCCTTCGAGAATCTGAACGACGGTGGTGGGGGTGCGGAGACGCCAGGCAATGGCAACAGTGACGATGTCCCACTTTCCCTTGACCGTTCTGGCGATGGAGACTATGCTCCCCTTCCTGATGATGCGTGCGGACTGGGAGGTGCCATCCGCGGGGATGGAATTTGACGGTGGTCTTGTCGATGCTGGTGCGCAAGATGTTGCGCACCATTCTCAGGAGAGTACACTACGTGAGGGACTATTTCAAGAAAATTATGCGGGGGCGACGTGTGTCCACGGACGACGGCGACCGCGAGAAGATTCCGCCAGAGATCCACATCTCCGTGCAGACGGTGGTCAACCAGGTCGAGTGATGACGGGCCCGCCTGTGACAGAGGCGTTGACACAGCACCACCCTGGTGCTCAAGTCCCCACCGGCAGCGCATCGACATGGAGTTCCCTACTGCCACGGGCTGACGGCGGCAACCACGTGCGTGCGAAGGTGCTCTTGCTGACAATTCTGGATCACCCGACGTCCATGTCACGCCCGCGGTGGTGAGCGATTTCGGCGGTTTCATCAGTTACTGGAGGATGACAATTAACAAATGACCGGGGGTCGTGTTCACGCGGCGGCGCCCGGGATGACGATTAGAAAAACCCGGCTTTTGATCGTTCTCCTCCAGTCAAAAAATTATGCAGAAATGGCAGAAAACTATGTTTTAATCGTTCTCTCCCGTTTTTTTAAATAATCGTCATCCCGCGTTACCAGTCCGACAACGTCGACGCCATGTGCGACGACATCAGCTTGGCCGTCGACAGCGACGCCGCCACCGCCACCGAGGACGCCGAGGCGCCGAGCCTGGCCTCCGCGGCGCGCCCGGCCGCGTAGGCGAACAGAGACGCGCCCCTCTTGGAGACGCGGGTTCCTCCTCCTCCACCGCCTTCTCCACCTCTCCTCCTCCTCCTCCTCCTCCTCCTCCTCCTCCTCCTCCTCCTCCTCCACCGCTCCACCTCTTCCCTCCTCCTCCTCCTCCTCCTCCTCCTCCTCCTCCTCCTCCTCCCCCTCCTCCTCCTCCCCCTCCTCCCCCTCCTCCTCCTCCTCCTCCTCCTCCTCCTCCTCCCCTTTTTTTTGCATGCGCCATGCTCGATGCGACGCAGAAGGATGATAAAACAGTACTCGGCCCCCGCTTTACAGGAACACTCGGCCGACAAGTCTTCCGTCAGCCTTTACAGCGGGCCCCCCGCTTTGGGGGTGTTTTAGCCCGGCTTTGTGCGCAGAGTGGCGCGCCAGCGCGTCAATTTCATCTAACGCAGCGACTTCCTCTCCATGCAAAGGTGCACAATTGGTCAACACCCATTCACCGCACTGGTTGGCCTGTCTATTCAGGTGAGCAAGCAGCCCGAGTCTTGTCGAGAAAACAGTCTGGCACGCCTGGCACTTACAATCGCGGCCAGCATACATACGCATGACATTCCTCACGCCGTGCTTGACACGCATGTGCATTAACAAAGCCTGCCTGGTCCCAGAAGCTCTGCCACTGCAGTGCGGGCACGAGAACGAAGCAACCGGCGGCTGCGCACTTTCATTGGCCCGTTGATTGTCGCAGACAGAATCTGCGAAGAAGAGCTGTGACACGAGCGAAGCCCATTCCTCGGCGTGGTCGCGCAGAAACGCCTGCCACGCCTCAGGGCACGCATCCGGGTGAGGTAAGACTTCCCTGACACGGGCAACCCTCTCATGCAACAGTTTGAGGTCCTTGCCGGCCTGCTGTGCCCACGGGAGCACCGGCCGTCCATCTTTGTCCCGAAGCGACAGCATGGCCTTCACCGGAAGCGAGGACGACCTTTCCAACCTGCCCACTACTCGAGTCTGCGTTTTGCAAGTTCGCAATCGATCGAAGGAATGCTGAACTCAATGCGCACTTGTAAATCGGACCTTACTGCTGCGCTTTTTGGCATAAGCGAGATTGCCACCTTTCGCCTCGACCTCACTGCCAAGATGCGCGTACACGCTAACAAGATGCACAACGTCATCGGAACAAGGGATTGGCAAGGCTGGTCCCCTGTCGGTCTGCAAGGTCTGCCACACCGCGCACGCATCCTTTCCCCTCAGAGCAAGTATGCCCCTTCTTGAAATTGATAACCATTCTGTGCTTGGTGAAAACATCGACAAGAGCACGCAAGAGGACATGGATGGCAGACAGCATGGCACGAGGAGAAGAAGCAAAAAGAACGATGCCAAGATCATCAACAAATGCGACGTCAAGCACCTCCTCCTCCTCCTCCTCCTCCCCATCACCGCCCGCTCTCGGTGTGGTCGTGGTCTCCCACACTGGGTTGGCACATCTCCTCACCCTGGTGGTGATGCCGGCTTCGCGCAACGCCTGCACAAGCTGGTTAAGAGCAAGAGTATAACAACAATTGAACATGAGCCCGCCTAATTTGCAGCCCTGCCGGCCGCCAGTTCTCGTGTAGGCGAAGCTGTCCGCTCCGTCAGCCTGAAACCAGGACTTCGTGTGGAGCGCAACAACAAGGCGAGTGAGCTTCTCTGGCACCCCTATTTGCTGAAAGGCGTGCCCGTGCTGTTCTATGTAATCCAAAATCCACTCGGCATCCGGAGCATCAACCCCCATCCCCATCAGGTACTCGAGCTGGGCGCTGCGAGTTTCAGGGACGTCCTGAGGGAATCCCATGCACAATTCCCGGACAACGCCGTCGAAAGCTTTCACAAGATCAACAAAGAGCACGAACGCACATTGCCCCACGGCCTTAGCGTAGGCAAGGGCAGTCAAGATGAAATGGTGCGCTAGATCGGTGCCTTTCTTTGCTACAGCTCCGTGCTGGCTCTGGGGCACAAACGCATGATATGCATCCTCAAGGTCATTCTTCAACAAGGAAATAAATGATTTCGCCTGATGGTCCACAACAGTGAGTCCGCGTGAACAATCGAGATCCCGAGGATCCCCCTTGCCCTTATACAACTTGACCATTCGACCCCCCTTGTCCTGGAAAGGGACTTCCTCGAGCGCAACGACCATTTCAGCAACCTTCGAGTGCTGCACAGCCATCGCGAAACCCCCTGCCTGCAGGAGGGCAGATCCGATGCCATCACGGCCGAGGGCGCAAGTTGTTGTTTGCTCACTGTTGGCATCAATAAACCTGCCAGGAGAAACGCCCATCGATCCAACAGCAACACGCTCAGGGCGAGACTTCACTACAAAAGCAGATCTCGTTACCGTGCCTTTGGAAACAGCGCAAAAATGACGTTGCACGCGCTCCAACATCTGCTCTGTCGACCGAGAGACGGACCCGTCCTCCATCAGGACAGCGGGCGCCGGCTTAGACGGCTTGCCTGCCATTTTCTTAGCAATGGCGAAAACCCGTTTGCTGTCGTGATCATCAGGGGCACGTTGTGCATCGAAGGCAAGCTTACTGAAGAAGGAAACTCTGTCAAGCTTCACAAGTGGAGCTGTCGCTGAATGCAACACCACAACACAATGGAACGCAAGAGCCTCTGCACGACGCAGAAGTTCCACCCTGTTCAGAACATCCTGCATTCTCAATTTTGCACACCATCCTAGCTCAATGCGCGGGCTTCCGTCAGAACTCCGGGAGGAGGGGACAAAACGACATTGGCAGACAGATGCCCAAGCATGAACGTAGGCAAGCAAAAACAACACACGCGCGCGCTACTTCTCAACGCATGCATGCACCTCCTCATGGGTCCTGACAGAGACACGAACTCGAACGTGCACTGGGAAATCCAAGCCTGCCTCGGCTTCTTCTCAGGTGGTCCGAACACTTGCTTCGCTTGTGCCCGGATGTACTCCGACAGTTCGCTGCGGTACTTGTGTACATCCAGGCGGTCAGAAGGCTGGAACAACCACATTGCATATTGGAACCTCTCAACCAACACAGGGTCATACAAAGCACTCTCGTTGAAGAAACAACGCTGCCTACCGCCACCTTGGGAGCGTTCCTTTACCTCGGTACTCAATTGCACGGTAACCTGCACAAGCCGGTGATCGTCTTTGCACCCCCTCGTGAGGCACACCCTGTCTGGAACGCAGCAAACAACCACACTTTGCAACCAATCAGGCGGGATACACACATAGTCAATCCTGTGGAGAGTACCCCAAGAAGACGTCCAAGTGTGCCCCGCCTTCCAAAATGTGTTAATTGCACAAAGCTCACAAGCACGCAGACACGCACGGAACAGTTGGCCATTGTAGTTCTCGGACTCGCTTTCGATCCCTCTATCCACCTGCTGGTGACAGAGCCAACACGAGCATTCGTATCGAACAACAATATGACGAGATGACCTTTCGCATGAGCAGCGTGCACAACATGACAGACATGCTCCCAGAACGCGTGCTTCACAACTCTGGCGGCCCCCTCGTGCGGGGCATGCCCAGAGACAACATGAACATGTTTCGTCAGACCGCTCACCCGGACCACCACCTCGACAAGGCGGGGGCTATGCGGCACCCAATCCTTCACGCGCAAACCAGGCCTCCTCCTCACCCAAACCTGCGTGCCGTAATTGCCACTCGGGTCAGCGCTTGCAATGTAACGATCGAAGACAAGGCCTTCAACCATGTGCGACGACTGCGTCCGTCCCTCCTGCACACCAATGACATCAAGGCACGCTGCGTCAAACTGCATCTCAAGCGACTGGACGCGGCCACTCCACTCCTCCCCCTCCTCCTCCCCCTCCTCCTCCTCATCATCATCATCATCATTATCATCATCATCATCATCATCATCATCATCATCATCATCATCATCATCATCATCATCATCATCATCATCATCATCCTACCGCGCCCCGTCCACCCGTCTGCTGGGAGCCGCCGCAAGCCGTCGCAACGACGACGCCCCAGATTTCCGACGAGCTGAGTGTGTCAGCAGGCGGTCTCTCCTCGATTTCGGCGTGTCGGGCTAGGTATCGGACCCTCGGACCATCAAAAACGGATCGGGACGAAAAAAAACCTTGGGGAAAGCTATAGGGGACGTTGGGCCGCGGGTTGGAAAAGGAAAAGAATGTTACGATGACGACAACGACGACGAAGACGACGGCAGCGGCGGCGCAGACGACGACGACGACGACGACGACCAGCCGCCGCGCTCCCGCGGGGCCTCGGCGCCAGGCTGGCCGGCGGCCGGCCGAAGGTTCGGGGGGGGCAACTTTTGTGTGTTAGGCCAGAAGATCGTGAGCGGCACAGTTGTCGATCGTGACTGGTGTACACTGGCGGTGTGCAGGAAAACATGCCATTTGCATCAGATCGTAAAGGTTGAAGGCTTGATAAGGCACTGTTCAGATCAGCAGATGTGGATCGCAGCAAACTTCCCTAACCCGCCTGTGTTGGGATTTCGTTTTGAATGGATCACTGCGGTCGAGACTCATCCTTCCTCCCCCCCTCCTGCCTCCTGCCTCCTACTTCCTGCATCCTGTCTCATTTTCCTTCTCGTTCTCCTCCCTTCTCTCCTTCGTCCTGGTTGCGTTGCAGCCCCGTTGTGACTCTGCCTCTCTCGTGTGCTTCTGGGAGGGGGGACCTCGCAGCTCCATGGGGGACTGTGAAGTGTGAAGCTGACGCCAGTTTCGTGGGCTCCCGGGAGGCTCAGCGGAGTGGAGTTGTAAACACACCCAGCCGAGACTTCGCGGCTCCCCTGCGGACGTTGCGAAGTCCGCAATTGTCGCCACGTTCGTGGGTTCCTGGGAGGCTCAGCGCGGTGCAGTTGTAAACACACGCAGCCCAGACATCGCGGCTCCCTGGGGGCTGCGAAGTGCGCAATTGTCGCCACGTTCGTGGGCTCCTGAGAGGCCAAGCGGAGTGGACGTGGAAACACACCGAGCCGACACTTCGCGGCTCCCTGGGTGGCTGCGAAGTGCGCAATTGCTGCCACGTTCGTGGGCTCGTGAGCGCCCCAGCGGAGTGGAGTTGGAAACACACCCAGCCGAGACTTCGCGGCTTCCTGGGTGGCTGCGAATTGCGCAATTGCTGCCACGTTCGTGGGCTCGTGAGCGGCCCAGCGTGGTGGAGTTGGAAACACGCCGTGCCGAGACTTCGCGGCGCCTTAGGTGGTTGCGAAGTGCGCAATTATCGCCATGCTCTTGGGTTCTTGGAGGCCCAGCCGAGTGGAGTTGTAAACACATGCAGTCGGGACCTCGCGGCTCCCATGGGGGGTTGCGAATTGTGCAAGAGTCGCCAATTGTGTGGACTCCTGCGGGTTTTCAACATGTTTGGTTGTAGTGATCGTTATTGCGCATCGCCGCCACATGTGTAGAAAGGGTTGGGTATGTCGCAGGGTAAGCTGCAGAGGATCGTGAGCGGCACGGAGTTCCGTCGAGACAGGTTCAGGTCAGGTGCGCGCTCAATGTGCCTCGAATCGTGAGGGCTGGAGGCATGAGAAGGCGAGGTTACGATCAGCAGATGTGCACCGCATGGTAGTCTTACCCGACCTCCCTGCGTTCGGTTCTCGCTTCGAACAGAGCACTGCGGTCGCGACCTCCTCCTCCCGCCCCCCCGTCGTGTCCCCTCCTACCTGTTTGCGTCCGTGCCCCCTACCTCGCCGTGCTGCCTGGAGGCTCGCTGGGAGGCAGCAAACTGCGAGACTGCCGCCGCACTCGGGGGCGGTTGGGGGGGTCCAGCGGAGTGACGCCTTACGCGGACCTGAATGTGACATCGCCATGTCTAGTGAACTGCGGGCTGCAAAACTGTCGCCACGTTCGAAGGCGGATTCGGGCTCTAGCTGAGTGACGCCTTACGCAGACTTACAGTAGACCTCGCCATTCTCGGGGGGGGGTGCGAACAGCGAGCTGGCGTCGCCACGTTCGAGGGCTGCTGGGGGGTCCAGCGGAGTGACGCTTGCGCAGATCTAAACTAAACATGGCCATCTTTGGGTGGTTGCGAACTGCGAAACTGTCGCCACGTTCGAGGGCTTCAGCGGAATGGCACCTTACACAGATTTAGATTAGACCTCGTAATCCTTGGGTGGTGTCTGCGAACCGCGAAGTTGTCGCCACATTCGAGGGCTGGTGGGGCGTCCAGCGAGGTGACGCCGTACGCAGACTCAGAATAGACCTCGCCGTCCATGGGTGGCTGCGAATTACCAAATTGTTGCCAGTTTCGAGTGCAGTTGGGGGGCCAAGCGGAGTGACTGTATACGCAGAGACCCCGTCATCCTTGGGGGGCGTTGCGAACTGCGAAATTGTCGCCACGTTCGAGGGTTGATGGGTGGTCCAGCGGAATGACGTCTTGCGCCGATTTAGATCAGACCTCGCCATCTGTGGGGGGTGCGAATTGCAAAATTGACGCCACATTCGAGGGTTGTTGGGGGGTCCAGCTGAGTGATGTCTCACGAAGGCTCAGATTGGACCTCGCCATCCTTGGGGAGGGGGGTGCGAATTGCGGAATTGCCGACACGTTTTAAGACTGTTGGGAGGTCCAGCGGAGTGACGCTTCATCGCAGAGTCGGATTCGACCTCGCCATCTTTGGGGGGGTTGAGAATTGCGGAGCTGTCGCCACGTTTAAGCAATTTGTTGGGGGTTCAGCGGGGTGACGTCATGCGGGGATTCAAATTAAACTTCGCCATTCCTCGGGGGCTGCGAACTGCGAAACCGTCGCCATTTACGATTGCTACTGGGGGGTCCAGCGGGGTGACGTCTTTCACAGATTCAGATCGGACCTCTCCTTCCGTTTGGGGGGGCTGCGAAATGCGAAAGTGCCGCCATTTTCAAGGGCTGCTGGGGGTTCAATTGGGTAACGCCCTACGGAGATTCAGCGCCTCGACTTCTCGTGGCGCTCCGCCAGTCTCCAGCTCCTCCTGCGGTGGCAGAGGGTCCTGTGAGTCGTGCAACGGGCGGGCATCCCATGTCGCTTGCGCAGCAAATGACGGTTGTCACACTGTCACCATCCAGAACAATGTGGGTCAAGTCATCTGGTGATGTGATGCAAGTGTGTTGGGTGCGTCGCAGGGTATGTTGTTGCATCGGATCGTGGAGTCCCATCTTGAAGGGTGTTGCGCGGGGATGTACAGAATCTCAGATTAGTTGCATCGGGTCGCGAGGGCTTAAGGCTTGAGAAGGCGGTGGTAACAGCAGCCGCTATGCACCGTGTAGCATGGTTGTCCCCAACCCTCTTGTGTTGGGTTCTCGTTTTGAAGAGCATTGTGACAGACATTTCTTCTCCTTCTCATCCCTGCTCCTTCTTCTGCCTCCTCCTGCGCTGCTCCATGGGTGGCTGCGGACTGCGCAACCGTCGCCACTTTCGTGGGCTCCTGGTGGGCACTGCTGAGTTGGGGAGCACGCGAAACCAGCAGAGTCCTCGCAGCTCCATGGGGGATTGCGAATTGCGCAACCGTCGCCACCGCTACTTTCGTGGGTTCCTGGGAACACGGCGGAGTAGCGGAGTACGCGCACCCAGCCGAGATTTCGCAGCTCCCTGGGGGGTTGCGGACTGCGCAACCGTCGCCACATTCGTGGGCGTCTGGGAGGCACGGCGGAGCAGGGGAGTACGCACACCCAGCCGGGATCTCGCAGCTCCCTGGGGGGGTGCGAATTGCGCAACCGTCGCCACTTTCGTGAGCTCCTGGGAGGCACGGCGGAGCAGGGGAGTGCGTGAGTGCGTGCACCCAGCCGAGACCTGGGGGACTGCGGAATGCGCAACCGTCGCCATTTTCGTGGGCTCTTGGGAGGCACGGCGGAGTAGGGGAGAAGGCGCACCTAGCCGGGACCTCGCAGCTCCATGGGGGGCTGCGAATTGCGCAACCGTCGCCATTTTCGTGGGCTCCTGAGATGCACGTGGGAGTAGGGGAGTACACACACCCAGCCGAGACTAGGACTTAAACCTTTGGGCTTATGGCTTTGGGCTTAAGTCTTAGAGCTTGGGGCTTAGGCCTTCGGGTTCAATGCCTGGGATTAGGGTGCTGGGGCTTAGGGCTTAAGGCTTGGTACCTAGGGCTTAGAGCTTATGGCTTAGGGGTTAGAGCTTCGGGCTTAGGGTCCGGATGTTAGGGTCAGGGTGTTAGGCTTAGGGTCTTGGGGCTAGGGTGTGCTAGGATAATGGAGTTTGGCTTAGGGTGTTACGGTGAGGGTGTTAGGCTTAGGAAGGTTGGTCAGGATGTTAGGGTCAGGGTGTTAGGGTTTGGGTGTTAGGGTTGGGATTAAAGTGTTAGGGTATCGGTATTAGGGTCAGCGTGTTATGGCTAGGTAGGGGTAGGGTGTCAGGGTTCGGGTGTTTGGGTTAGGGCGATAGTGTTCGGATTAGTGTGTTAGGGTTAGGGCGTAGGGCTCAGGGCAGCAGGGTTCGAGTTAGGGTGCTAGGGTTAGGGTGTTAGGGTTTGGGGTTGATCAGGGTGCTCGTGTTAGGGTGTTATAGGCTTAGGGTGGAAGGGTTAGGGTGTCAGGGTCAGGGTGTTAGAGTTAGGACAGTAGGATTAGGTGGTAGGGTTCCAGAGCTAGGGGGCGGCGTGATGAAAGGGGGGGAGGGGTGGTGGGTCCGATTTTCGCATGGTGAGGGAGAGAGATTCAAACACCCCATCCATTGAAAGGAGGGGGGTGTTCCGGGACGACGGATCGGGAAAGGGGGGACGGGTGGGGTGGGTCCCGGGACGACGGACCAGGGAAAGGGGCTGAGGGGGGGGGAGTCCTTCTTTGGGGCATCCAGCGGCGCGCCTTCAGAGATTGGCATAGAGGGACAGGCAGGAAAAGGAGAGGAGGATGAGGTGAAGATCAGGAGGACGGGGGACTGGGAGAAGGGGAATGCCAGGTAGGCCATGGTGGAAGGGAGAAAGAGAGAATGAGCAGGAGGAGGACGAAGAGGGAGAAGACGAGACAGCGCTCGCCGCTGAGGGTGACGCTGGCCTTCGAGGACACGAGGCGGTGCCGCATCGCCGACGAGCACCTGCGAAGGACAAGGGGCCGAAAAGTGGAGGGGGTAGGTTCTCCTCCTCCCACAGGACACCTTCATCAGAAGCCAGATGCGGGTGGGATACAGCCAAGACGCTGCAGGAAAGACCACTGGGGTCAGGAGCGGCTCTGATTTTCGGGCCGTTTCATTGATCTGCGTCGGGGATCCTCTCCGCGGCCGATGCTCGCGGCGGCCAGGAGAGCCCTGTCTTTCCTTATTCTACGTTCCCTATGGGAACACGATGGCTGCACCGTGAATGGGAGAGTGGTGGCTTTGTAGCACGCCCTGCCGGCCTGTCCGTTTCCGCAGCGGCATTGCTTTGCAATCAGTGCCTTACCCTCCGCTCTCTGCCTCGGAAGCTCTGGGGCAGCCCGCCGTCTGCAGCACGGGCGCGCTCCTTCCGGAGCCTTCCGAACCGTGTGGTGACCACACCGCACGGTGAGTCAGTGGGGATTTGGGAACACCGCACGGCTTTGGGACTCGGGTCGCTCTCCGAGGAAGTCTCGGGCGACTGGGGCCTCCAGGGTCCCAAAACCGTGCGGTGACGGACCGCGCAGTGAGGTCCTTGGGGATTCCGAGGTCACCACGCGGTCCGTCACCACACAGTTTTGGGGCACCGAATCCCTACCTTTGTCCGCATCGGCTTTGGGGGCCAGACTCCGGGGAGGCATGGGCCTGGGTTCTGGAGGCATCGATTCCTGAGTCTGGCGGCGTTTGTGGCCCACACACAGCGGCCAGCCAGCTTCAGCCCGCCCATCCTCGCTCTCTCTTTTCTCGTCGTCGTCGCCTGGAGGCGTGCTCGGTCCGCCGCCAGCGTTGCCACTGTCTGGAGGCGTCGGCGTCATCGTCGTGATCGTCGTCGGCATTGTCGTCGCCGCCGTGGTCGTCGTCCCCGGTGTCGTCGCTGCGGCCGTTGCCGTCGTCGTCGTCGTCGGCGTCGGCGTTGGCGTCGGCGTTCGCGTCGGCGTCGGCGTCGGCGGCGGCGTCGGCGTCGGCGTCGGCGTCGTCGTCGGCGTCGGCGTCGGCGTCGGCAGCGTCGTCGTCGCCGCTGTGGTCGTCGTCGTCGTCATTGCCGAGGCGCCGCGGCGTGGCGCGGCAGCTGCTGCAGGGCAGGGCGGGGGCCCTGGCGTCTGGCTGGCCCGCGCGGCCTTGCGGCCTGCGGGGCGACGGCGACCGCAACGACGACCACGACCACGAGTCGAGGAACAAAAAACATGACATAAACATCAATTGTCGGACGCATGGATTTCTTGGATCGGCGCTGGACCCCCTTCCTGGCACCTCCGGCGCAGTCCCTGGCGCGTTCCGCGCGCCAGGGAAGGGGGTCCAGCGCCGATCCAAGATATTTTCGCGAACCTCCGAAACCTTATTCCCGAAGCAGTGTTTGCATTTAAGGGTTCTTACTTCTGTTATACGGAACTGGGCCGTGTTTTCGGTCTGGCGGCTATGTGGCCGCCGTGGCCGCCCCGTCGCCGCCTCGTCGCCACCCGTCGTCTGGGCTGTGACTTCGGACTGTCGGCTACGTGGCCGCCGTCGCCACCCCATCGCCGCCTCGTCGCCGCCGCGTCGCCGCCCGTCGCCGCCTTTAGATTGCACCACATGTATTGCACGAACAGAAAGGATCGCGCCTGCGGCGCACCCCTTGATTCTCCTTTCTAAAAAGAGAATAGACTCTACCCCCCCCCGGCGTTATCGCCCCCCCTTTCGGATATATCATATATGATTATGACCACATGTCCATCCGAAATATGAATTTGCACTATCCCAGGGGGGCCGGTATCGACCCCCCTGAGGTTCCCTTGTAGAAAACAATACGCGAGGACATCTTTTGTTCTAACATAACACTTGTTCACGAATCCCTTGCAAAAAATGTGACGAAGTGCACACGCGCGCGCCGTCGCGCGCGCATGCCGAAATCCTCCAAAAACCTTCGGTGTCAGAAGGACTTCGCAATCGAGTTTCCAAAAAACATACAAAAACACAGGATTTCGCAACACTGATTTGCTAAAAAAACTTCCGCGCGAGCTCTTGCGAAATCTTAGGAAAAAAAAAAAACCATAGGTTTTTCAAGATTTACACAAAATACTACCACACGGGCTTCGCGCGCGCTCATGTCGAAATCTGTCGAACGCCCCTGCGCGTGTGCCGTCGCGAGAATCCCTTGCAAAAAATGGGACGAAATGCAGACGCGCGCGTCGTCGCGCGCGTATGCCGAAAACCTTCAAAACCCATCGGTTTCGGAAGGATTTCAAAATCGTGCGCCCAAAAAACCTACAAAAACCCACGGTTTCGCAACACGGATTTTCAACAAAAGCGTGCGCGCGCGCTCTTGCGTCGTCGTCGTCGTCTTCGCCGTCCTCGCTCCTCCCGCGTCGTTGTCGTCGTCGTCGTCGCCTACGTCGTCCTCTGTCTTTCCTCGTGTTCGTCGTCGTCGTCCTCTTTGGCGTCGTGGTCGTTTCCGTCGTCGTTGTCGCCGTGGTCGTCCTTCCTCCTCCTCCCTCGTCGTCGTCGTCGTCCGTCGTCGGCGTCTCGTCGTCGTCCCTCCTATTTCGTCGCCGTCGTCGTCGTCGTCGTCGTCGTCGTCGTCGTCGTCGTCTTCTCTCCTCCCTCGTCGTTGCCGTCGTCGGCGTCGCCGTCCTTCCTCCTTCTTCGTCGTTCGCGTCGTCGCCGTCCTCCCTCCTCCCTCGTCGTTGTCGTCGTTGTCGCCGTCGTCGTCCTCCCTCCTTCCTCGTTGACTTCGTTGGCGACGTCGTCGTCGTCGGCGTCGGCGTCGGCGTCGTTGTCGTCTTCGTCGTCGTCGTCGTCGGCGTCGTAGTCGTCGCCGCCGTCGTCGTCGTCGTCGTCGTCGGCGTCGTTAACGTCGTCGTCGTCGTCGGTGTCGTCGTTATCATCGTCGTCGGCGTCGTCATCGTCGTCGTCGTTGTCATCGTCGTCGGCGTCGGCGTCAGTGTCGTCGTCGTCGTCGGTGTCGTCGTCGTCGTCGTCGTTGTCGGCGTCGTCGAAGTCGTTGGAGACGTCGTCGGTGTCGTCGTAGTCGTTGTCGGCGGCGTCGTCATCGTCGCTGTCGCTGTCGTCGTCGGCGTCGCTGTTGTTGCCAAGTGCCATGTGGTACCCACCGTCACGGTCTGAAGAGATTTTGCAAACCAAGTTGCGGGTGGGTGGGTGGGATGTTTGCGCGAGCAGTGGAGTGGACAACTCACTGCGAACAGAAATTAATTGCACCACATAGATTACACGACCACTTAGATTCTCCTTTCTTAAAACAGAATAGGATCTCCCCCCCCGGCGTTATCACTCCCCCTTTCGGGTATGTAAATCAAATAGGATTCTGACCACATGTCCATCCTAAATATGAAATAACAATGTCCCAGGCCAACCGGTATCCCCCCCCTGAGGGTCCCTTATAAAAAACACTATGCGGTGACATGTTTTGTTCTAACATAACACTTTTTCACGAATCCCTTGCAAAAAATTAGACGAAGTGCACACGCGCGCGTCGTCGCGCGCGCATGCCGAAATCCTTCAAAAACCTTCGGTGTCGGAAGGATTTCGCAATCGAGCTTCCAAAAAACATACAAAAACACAGGGTTTCGCAACACTGATTTGCTAAAAAAGCTTCCGCGCGAGCTCTTGCGAAATCTTAGGAAAAACCATTGGTTTTTCAAGATGTTCACAAAATGCTACCAAACGGGCTTCGCGCGCGCGCATGTCGAAATCTGTCGAACGCCCTTGCGCGTGTGCCGTCGCGAGAATCCTCTGCAAAAAATGGGGCGAAGTACAGACGCGCGCGTCGTCGCGCGCGTATGCCGAAATCCTTCAAAACCCATCGGTTTCGGAAGGATTCCAAAATCGTGCGCCCAAAAAACCTACAAAAGCACAAGGTTTCGCAACACGGATTTTCAACAAAAGCGTGCGCGCGCGCTCTTGCGTCGTCGTCGTCGTCGTCGTCGCCGTCTTCCCTCCTCCCGCGTCGTCGTCGTCGTCGCCCACGTCGTCCTCTGTCTTTCCTCGTGTTCGTCGTCGTCGTCCTCTTTGGCGTCGTGGTCGTTTCCGTCGTCGTTGTCGCCGTGGTCGTCCTTCATCCTCCTCCCTCGTCGTCCTCGTCGTCGTCGTCGTCCGTCGTCGGCGTCTCGTCGCCGTCCCTCCTATTTCGTCGCCGTCGTCGTCGTCGTCGTCGTTGTCGTCGTCGTCTTCCCTCCTCCCACGTCGTTGTCGTCGTCTGCGTCGCCGTCCTTCCTCCTTCTTCGTCGTTCGCGTCGTCGCCGTCCTCCCTTTCCCTCGTCGTTGTCGTCGTTATCGCCGTCGTCGTCCTCCCTCCTCCCTCATCGTCGTCTTTGTTGGCGACGTTGTTGTCGTCGTCGTCGTTGTCTTCGTCGTCGTCGTCGTCGGCGTCGTCGGCGTCGGCGTCGTCGTCGTCATCGTCGTCGTCGGCGTCGTCGTCGGTGTCGTCGTCGTCGTTGTCGTCGTCGAAGTCGTTGGAGACGTCGTCGGTGTCGTCGTAGTCGGTGTCGGCGGCGCCGTCGTCGTCGTTGTCGCTGTCGTCGTCGGCGTCGGTGTCGTGGCCAAGTGCCATGTGGTACCTACCGTCACGGTCTTGTCTTAAGAGGTCTTGCGACCAAGTTGCGGGTGGGAGGGTGGGATGTTTGCACGAGCAGTGGAGAGGACAGCTTCAAGACTGTCAAAGTGAATTGCACCGCATAGATTGTACCACTTGGGTTGCACCGCATAGATTGCCGCACACAGATCGCAGCACATAGATGGCACGATTTGTTTTTCGCGCCTGTGGCGCGCTTTTTGATCGCTCACAACATACATTGCACGACCACACGACCTAAGTTGCACATCGTATATTGCACCACATAGATTGCACAGCAGTTGCTGTACAACATAGATTGATTCACATAAGGTACGCCACATTGATCGCAACACTGGTTTTGCACTACATGTGCTGTTCCAAATATATTACACCACACAGCATTGAGTGCAGAACATATGTTGTGGCACATTTGGTTGCATCACAGATACTGAACCAAATAGGGCGCACCAGACAGAGTGCACAATATCGATGATACTCCACATATTGCACAATATACATTGCGCCTCGTAGATTACAACGCGTAGATTAATCCACATCGATTGCACATCATAAAATGTACATTCTATACGTCGCGATTTCACTGCGCAACAGCGGTTGTCCGACATAGTCTGCACAACATCGATTGCATCATGTCCAGGTCTATATGTGAAAAAAACTGGACACTATGCATTGCTAGAGACACACTGTTCAGGGTCCACGTCGGCTTACATGTTCATGTCATTGTGTGTTCCCCAGATGGCGACGATTTCTGCGCCACAGCCTGGACCGACGAAGGCCTACGATCGGGCGGGCCCAGCACCGGGATACATCGGCCCAGAACGTTCCGCAACGCTCTCGGAGCTCTCGAAAGCGCTCTCGAACGCCCGACACGACTTCCAGAAACGCCACATCTCAGAGATCCCCGGCTTGTCCCCGTCCGATGTTGTCTTGGTCTTGGCTTCGTATTATCCGACGGCCGCCGAGGGTTCCGCGGACCGCGACGCCTCGGTCGCTTGCCGTCGAGCTCCTCGGCGTCGCTGCGCTGGTCGGCTCAGGTCCCCGACCGCCAATTCTGAGCCGTTGACCTCGATGAGGGCTGAGTATACAAAAAGTTCTCCAGCTCACATAGGAATCAGCCAGGGACTGCTCGGAGTTCGCCACAGCTGCTTTCAGGAAACACGAGAGATACGGTGGGGGCGCTGAAGAAGGAACCCTTCTCGTTTGGGAGGGGCTCCGTGTTCCTTAATTGTTCCACACCTTGCCCAAGGTTTCCCTTAAGCTTTCGATGGGAAGTCGAAGGTTAACTTATGAAAAAAATTGCCTCGTTCCTTATTTAGGGTTCCTTAGGTCAACGAGCAGGAGGGGGGTCAGGAGCAGGAGAAGAAGCGGCAGGGCCAAATGGGCGGGTCCGGCGGGCGGACCCGGACGTCCGGGGTCGGGACGGCCAGGTCGAGCGGGCAGGTCGCGGAAGCGTTACAGTCGGGGCGCTGACGAAGGAACCCTTTTCGTTGGGGAGGGGCTCCGTGTTCCTTCGCTGTTTTACAGTTTGCCTTGGGCGTTCCTTAGGTTTTCGATGGGAAATCGAAGCTTAACTCATGGGGAGACAGTGGCCTCGTTCCTTGTTTAGGGTTCCCTGGGTCAGCGCCCCAACTGTAGTCTTGCATGAGTCGCGAGGAAGTCTCAGAGATAGCGCGATTCCCAAGGAAATCGTGAGGAAGCTGACAGCGAGAGCGTGATTCTTGAGTGTCGACGGCGCGGCTTCGCAGTAAATTGCGAGGAAAGCCTGCGCGAGAGCGCAGTGCTTGGATAGATGGTAAGAACAACCAATGCCAAAGCACGATTTGCAATAAACTGTGAAGAACTATCAGGCGGGAGCCGTTGCTGTGGCAACTGGGGACCAACAACGCACTCTGAGGCTCAAAATTTTCTCTTATAGAATAAAGGGTACGAGCTCCGGCAGGGACACTTCAACTGAAAAAGCACCATGTTCGCCGAAGGGGGAATCAACAATGGCTATGCTTTAGAAATGGAAAGTCAACAATCATTCTAAGTTCGTTCGCTCTTATCTGCTCGCGCGTCAATCATCATGTCTCTCCCGAACCCTCGATACCCGCCCTCTTCGTCTTCGATCGTACCCCCCCGTGGCGGTATATCTTCCTCACCTGCCGTATGTAGTTGGCGCAGCCCCTAAAACAGGAAGAGGAGGGAGACACGAAAAAAAAATAGCGACAAGGAAATGAGAGCAGAAAGGGAGAGAGGGAGGAAGCAAGGTGCAAGGGAGAGGGAGAATAATGGAGCACGAGAGAGGTTAGCAGGAGGGGGTATGCGCATGAAAACCATCGGCAGAACTACACGGACGGGCATGGCGGGCGAACCCTAACGGCAGGGTCGGGCGGGCGGGCCCAGACGGCCAGGTTGAGCGGGCGGTTCGTTGAAGCGTCAGTCCAGCATGAATCGCGAGGAAGTCTCTGGAGATAGCGCGATCCCCAAGAAGTCCAGGCCGAGAGCGAGATTCTTAAGGTGCACCAGAGGTGGGATCAACAATGGTTATCTTTCAGGCATGAATTCAACAAGACTCCTGTAGGAATGACGATCGAAGTTTCAGGACCGAGGTTGCTGGACGTTTTTGGTTTTCTTCCGGGGACCTCCAGAGGCCCAGGCATATTCTGTCGCTAAGAAGGCAGAGGGCTGGCTTTTGCTGCAGTTTTGGCCCCACAGTCCCAGGACGACGTCGACAAGAACGACGGCGACGAGGACGTCGACGACGACGACGACGACGTCGACGACGCCGACGACGACGACGACGGTGGCCGCGGCGGCGGCGGCGGCGGCGGCGACGGCGACGGCGACGGCGACGGCGACGGCGACGGCGGCGGCGGCGACGGCGACGGCGACGGCGGCGGCGGCGGCGACTGCGACGGCGACGACGATGAGGACGATGACAACGGCGACGACGACAACGGCAACGGCGACGGCGGCGGCGGCGGAGGTGTAGCATCACATTTATGAATGTTGGTGGCCAAGTGGCATTAATAGTTACAACCAGCAAGTTATGCCTACCAGTGGTGATAGCAGATTTACTGAATGCCAGCGCACGGACAAACAAACAAAACAAACTTCAATACAAAACAAAGCAAACAAAAAAACGTGTTGAGAGGAAGCACCAGACGCTTCACCAGCAGTCATGCAAAACGTGTGGTGCTCCATCTCCGCCGGCGACGACGAGGACCAGGTTGAGGGCGGGGGGACGCACCTCCGAGGTGGAGGCGTTCGTGGAGGCGCTGTGCTCCTGAGAGGCCGCGCGGCCGCCGGCCAGACCAGCAGCCGCGGCTCCTCTGGGCCACCTCCGCCTCGAAGCTCGGGGAGCCCCCCCCCGCGCGGGAGCGATTCCCCACCCGCGCCGAGAAGAGGCGACCCAGCGCGCGGCGCGGCGCTCGTCGTTGTCGTCGTCGTCGGCGTCGCAGTCATCAGGGCACCGTCCGTCGTCGCCGCCCCATGACCTGCAACGTATTATAGAAAACAGTGTGGAAGTGTTTCGCCGTTTTCGCCCCCAGGGACCCTCGCCAGGCCCCAGGACCGTCGAATACTACTCAGGATTAAAGGCTGGCCCCAAGAAATCAGGATCATCGGGATTTCTGGGCGCCCGGTAATCAAAAAACATGCATCGAATTTGTTTGTTTTCTATAAACATCTCTCTCTCTCATTCTCTGCCGATTTTCCCCAAACAGTGTTAGTAACTAGGGGCTCTCACTTCTGGAAGGAGGAACCGCGTGTGTGTGGCGGCTATGTGGCGGCCGTGTGTGGCGGCTATGTAATCGCTGTCGCCGCCTTGTCGCCGCTCGTCGCCGACGTGACAATGCTTGCCTGCTCGGACTTACACTTACTATGCATTGCTTTGTTTTTCATTGCGTTGTTTTTCATTGCGTGGCATTGGTGTGTATAGTTTTGTCTTGTTTGGTTTTACCTTGCTTTGCATAGCTATACATGGCATTGCGTTGCATCAATGTGCATTACCTTGCCTTGATTTTAAATGCTTTATTGCGTTGCATTGAGTTGCATTGTATTGCGTTGCATTGCGTTGGTTTGCCTTGCTCTGTGTTGATTCGCGCTGCTTTGCGTTGCCATGTTGCTAGAAACACGTTGTTTGGGGCCCACGCTGGCTAACACATGTATGTAAATATTTTTATATGCATATATATATATATATAGAGAGAGAGAGAGAGATAAAGAAAAAAAAAAAAAAAGAGAGAGAGAGAAAGGGTGAGAGCGAGAGATGTGAGTATGTGTAAATTTGCACGTAAACATATATTTATATATATACATGTATATATATACATATATATATATATGCACGCGCTCTCCTCCGCTCCCCGTTCGCTTCCGCCCCCAAGGGGTTGCAGAGGTGATGGGGAAGTGCGAAGTTGGAGGGTAGTGGGGGGATGGAAAGCCCTCATTCTGATCATCGTCCCTCTTTGCGGTCCATCCAGCTCCAGCCCAGTCTCTCGTCCTCCTAATTCCTGTCTTCATCCGCGTTCTCGTTTCTTTCTTCCTCGTCGATCGCTTCCTCGGCGTCATCTCTTCCTGCTTATCCTTCTCACCCTAATTATGCTCCTCACCCACCCTCCCTCCTCCTCAGCATCATCATTATCATCAGCAGCAGCATCATCATTATCATCAGCAGCCGCAGCATCATAATCATCACCATCATCACCGCCACCGTCACCACCAACATCAGCAGCAGCATCATCATCAGCATCATCAATCATCATCATCAGCATCAGCATCCGTATCAGCATCGTCAGAATCGTCATGGTCATCATCAGCAGCAGCATCATCAGCAGCATAATCAGCATCATCATCATCAGTATCATCAGCACCCCCATATCAATCATCATCAGCATGATCATCATCAGCATGATCGTCATCATCATCACAATCAGCATCGTCATCATCAGCATCGTCATCAACATCGTCATCATCAGCATCGTCATCATCATCATCATCATCACCATCATCATCGTCATCATCCACACCTCTCCCTCCCTCCCGCGCCCCTCGCGCACCCACTCGACTGTATCTCCACCTCCCCTCCCTTTCGCACCCTCCCCTTCCTCCTGCATATTGCCTCTTTGGCTGGAGGTCGTGGGCCAGTCGGCTCGCCCTCGCCCATGTTCGAGGGGCCCCGCAGAGCGGCGCTCGAAGGCCCATGGCGGACATCGACGCGTCGATCCTGCTGGAGTGGGTCAACTCGCTCGACTGGGCCGCGGGCTCGGCCCCCGAATCAGAGGAGGGAAAGGTGCCGATGCCGCTGCTCGTCCCAGAGAGCCCTCGTCGCCACAGCTGGAGTCTCCCCGAGATCCTGCTCAGAAAGGCACCCAGGGAGAGGTCCAAGGAGCAGCAGAGTCTGTATTTTTGCTCTCCCACCGAGCCCCTTGGAGTCGCGAAAGATCGCAGGGCGGCGGGCGCACACACTCCAGCATCGCAGGCCCCACTCCGGTCCCGCGGAGCTCTGGGGACCGAGCGGGCGCGAATGAAAGCGCTCGCGCGCCCGCAAGCGCGCGCCATGGTCCGCATCACGGCGAGGGGCCGCACCGAACCGTCTCGGACGGTCCCCAGGTGCGTGGCTGAGCTGGGGCTCCGCGGTGCGGAGTGCTTCTGCTGTTGGCGTGCCTTCTCTTGACGTCGTCGGCCCGCCACCCGCGCCGCGCCCACGGCGACCCAGGGCCCGCCGCGACCCCCGCCGCCCGTGGCCCGCGCCCGCGGAGGTTGGCGCCGCTTCCAGCCCGCCCGCGACCCGCGCCCGCCGCGGTTCGCGCGTCGCGCGGCGCACATCCCTTCGTGGAGGTCCGTGTTCGCGAGGGCCTGCAGCAAGCGCATACATTTGTGGTCGGAGTGTCGTTTGCGTGTTCGTGGGGGGAAACACGGCCGTGGAGAGGCACCTGTGCGTGTACACATGACATATGTGTACATATGTCGAAACGGATGGAGGCATCAGGACACACGATCGATAACGCAGCGCTTAGCAGGAGGCAACATCAGCCATCATGATGGATGTGTATGTGCAGACGCAAATACGTCTACCAACAACATGGCGTATGTGTGCTCATGCACACAACAGATCTGCTCGTTCACAGGGTTCAGGTACAGTTACATGCACCAGAGCTCAGGTACATTTACATGCACGTTCACATCTATCCAGTTGCCTGCGGCAAGTCCCGCCACAGTGCCAGCCCAGCAATTTTGGTGGCGACTGTTCGGTGGGGGCGCAACGTGTGACACCTCCTGCCCCGAGGCTTGGGAGAGCCGTACATGTGAAACACTCTTCTGCGTCGTGTTGAGGGTTATCTTCTCGTCCCCGTCGTCTGCCTCCCTTTTTTCAGTCCTTTCTTGAGCTCCTGTGGTGCAGTTTGGGGGCTCCCGTGGGCCACGTTGGGCAGTCTTGGGGTCCTTTTGGGCCGTGTTGCGGCTCTCTTGGGCCGTCTCCTTGGACCGCCGAGGGGCTCTCGAAGGCCGTCTTGGGTCCAGAGTCCCTCTTTGGCCAGATTGGGGTTCTCTTGGGGGCCATCTTGGGTCGTCTAGGGGCCTTCTTGGGGTGTCTTGGGGCCGTCTTGGTGGATTACTTGGCCATTCGGAGCCCTTTCTTCGGCCGTATTGGGGCCATGAAGGCCAGAGCTGCAGGAAGCCCGAAACAGCGAAGGTACCAGAAACATGAGAATGAACTATTACACGTATATCTGTATATATATATATATAGAGAGAGAGAGATACACACATGCATACATACAGACGTACATGCATGCATGCACACATGCACACATAGGAATACAAACATACAAACATACATGCATGCATACCGACATGCATACAAACGTGCATGCATACAAACATGTATACATACATACATACATACATGCATACATACATACATGCATGCATACATATGTACATGCATATGTATATATGTAAATGTATGCGTGCATGCATGCATGCATGTGTATATACCTATATATATTTATATATATAGGTATATAAATATGCATATGCATGCATATATACAGACACACATGCATGCATACATACGTACCTGTAGGCATGCATACATGCATATATGTTTACACATATATACACATATATACATACTACGAACGTGCATACATACATACGTACATACGCACATGCATATACATTTACACACCTACATTCATGCATGCATACATACATACATGCATACATGCATACATAAGTACACACATACATACATACATACATACATACATACATACATACATACATACATACATACATACATGCATACATGCATACATGCATACATGCATACATGCATACATGCATACATGCATACATGCATACATGCATACATACATATATACATACATGCATGCATGCATGCATGCATACATACATGCATCCATACATGCATACATGCATGCATACATGCATACATACATGCATCCGTAGCCATTTTGGCTCAAGCTTGGCTCAAGCAAACCGCGTGCCCCTCCGTAACTCTGCCAGAGCGTGGCCGCCATGGTGCCGCTCGTGACCTTGCTCCTGCTTCTTCGTGATTGCCTGGCGCTCCAGGTCAGTATGACCTCTCGGTCTCCCGCCGCCAGGTGCCGCGACGCGATCCCAGGCGAGTGGTGCCACAGCGCGCTCGTGTGGGCCACGGACAAAGGCGCCAGGCAACACCCGGATTGGTTTCCCGGCGACGCGGGCCAGGAGGAGGAGGAGGAGGAGTAGGGGGAGGAGGAGGATGAGGAGGAGAAGGAGGAGGAGGGGGAGGAGGAGGAGGAGGAGGAGGAGGAGGAGGAGGAGGAGGAGGCCGAGGAGGAGGAGGAGGATCGAAGATCGAGGACCGAGCCTCGAGGATCGAACCTCGAGGGCACCCGTAGCGCCGACCTTCCGAGGACGTCCAGTCGCTGCTCCACCCGCTCGGCTCGGCCCGGTGCCCGCCGCCCTTGCCCCCATGGACCACGCCGAACGCCGCCCGCCCGCGCTGGGGCTCCTCCACACGGGCGCCGGCAAGGCCCTCAACTCGCAGTCCCACGGCTTCGGCGCTGCACGAACGAATGGGTACGGAAAGACTGGGTCCCACGATCGATCTGACCATCGATCTCACGACTGATGTCACGATCGATTGTACCATCGATCTAGCTACTGGATTCATCATCGAAGGAGCTATAGGTCGCCCTAGCGACCCCCACTATCGGCGGCGGCGAGCTCGAGGAGGTGATGTGGACAGCACCTCGGCGCCGAGGAGGGCCAGGGACATGCCCGCGCAGGCTTCCGGCCCAGCCGCTGGCGCGCTCGACGCCGGTTGCGAGGACGCTTCGGAGGGCAGCCTGTGCCACCACTCGGTCACGTGGCTGCGCGAGTCCGGGTTCGCGAGGCACCCGGAGTGGTACCCTGGCCTGTCCAGCGATACCAGCTTCGAGGACGTCCAGATGATCCTGCACTCCCTCGGGAAGGCCGAGTGCAAGAAGCCCTGCGAGCATGCGCCAGCGACCTACGCAGCGAAGCAGGACGACACCGACTTGCTCGAGGTCGAGTCAACAAATGGCCGGGAGATAAGCGGCGAGGAGGTCGTGCTTGCTCCGCCCCAGAGCTGTGGCAACACGACCACGGGTGATTGGCGCTCCATCTCCATCCAGTGGCTGAGGGACTCCGAGTTCGGGGGGTACCAGGATTGTTACCCCGGCCTCAGCCACGAGTCCACCGACAGGGAGATCCAGGCCGAGCTCCACAGGCAGGGCAAGGTCGGCTGCCCCGAGCCCTGCCAAGAGTGGAGGCCCGACATGACGACGATAACGTCGACGGCGGCACCCTCTTGCACTGACGCGGAAGAGGGCTCGGCTTGCTTCGACGCGGTGATGGCTGAGATTGGAGGAATCGATATCAAGGTGGCGCTTGATGAATTGGCCTCTACCTTCAGGGAGGTGCAGGAACGTCTTCATCACAGCATCAAGGCGGGCTGCACCAGACCATGCGCTGCGTTGCATTCGCAAAAGGTGATTGACCAACGCGGCTACATGAAGAAGCCAGTGGAAGATATGACTATGAATGTGATGAAACCTATTTCGACGGCGATTGGGACGGCATGGTCCCCGCGTCCACCTCGCGCTTCGCGATCCCGACCCAGGACACAGCGGAGGCCTCGACAACGGAGGCCGTGTTGTCTGACGATGCCGCTGCGGAGAACGAATCCGAGGAGGCCTTGACTTATGAGAGCGCCGCGGAGACCGCATCCGATATGGAACCCCTGGCGCCCCAGAAGGCTTCCACCGAGGAGATCGACGCGGACACCTATGCGGTGCCTGGGCCGGACGAGTCGAACACCTCAGTTTGTTATTGGGCCCGTTCGGGAGGGTTCGATTTTTAACACCGGGAGGGATGGCGACGGGCTCGTGGGCAGGCGCGTGGAGGGCTCGACCGCGAAGAGAGCCACGGAAATTGCCGCGGAGAACGCATCCGATTTGGAGCCCCCAGCGCCCGAGGAGCACGTGGCTGCAGAGGGCGTCGCAGATGCCGCTGCGGAGAGGAGCCTGCCCTTACCCGAGGTGGATGCGAAGCTCGCTGCTGGCGAGGATGAGCCGCTTCCCTATGTCGACGAGGGCGGTGTCGAGACGAGCCTGACCGAGGAGCATGAGGATGCGTCTCAGCAGGCGCCCCACGACGCGGCCCGGGAGGGCACCGTCGCGGGGGCAATTTTGGAGGCCAGCCCAGATCCCGACGCCACCTCGGAGGCCGACCGGCTGAAGGCCGAGCTGGAGAAGCCGAAGGCCGAGAACGACGCCTCGAAGCAGTCGGCCGAGCTGGAGACGCCGAGGGCCGAGAGCGAGGCGCCGGAGCGGGCGGCCGAGCCGAAGGCCGAGCGCGAGGCCCTGCAGCAGGAGCAGAGCAGAACTCCTCCCGGCCCGCCGAGGAGCAGCGCGGCTCGGCAGCGGGGTCTGCCGGGGAGGGCGGCGGCGCCGGCCGGCCCGCCGACGAGCAGGGCGGCGCCCGCCGAGCCCGCCGAGGCCGCCCCGCCCGCTGGGGGGCGGGGCCGGCGAGCCCGCCCCAGAGCGGGGCGACGCGGTCCACCCCGTTCAGGGAGTGGCGAAGCGACCTGGCTCGCCTATAGCCCTACCAAGCAATGGTCTGAGGACCTCTTGTGGTTCCCACGCCATGTTCTCAGAACGTTTCTGATTGGGACCGTCTTGGTTCATCACATCGGGCTTCGGTTGGAAGAACCTTATTTTTTAATTAGAACATGCTTGGGTTCTAAGACCATGTCGTGGTAGGACTATAGGAATGCCAGGACGGTCGGTCCCTGTTCAACCCGTGGACAAGCAGGTGGTGGGTCTGGAGCCCATGCCCACGATCTCCACGGGCGAGGTGCTGTCCCCAGAGGAGGCGGAGGAATCCAAACGCCCTCTCCAAAAACACAGGGTGTCGCTGAAGACCGGCGTTTTTAATATGTCAGGCCGGCTGGGTTTTTAAGCCGGTGGCTCTTTCCCTCGCCGGTGCCTTTTTACTTCTGGGATGTTGATGTACATAAAGTCACCGGTCCGTCTCTGCCGCGTCCTGTCACGGAGTGCACGGGTAACTCGAGCGATGTCGTGGTCGCCTCTCTTTCGCGTTAGGATCAAGAAGGAGCTTCCTCTTCAGGACAGGTCCGCTTCTGCCACGCGCGCCGAGTCCCTTGCCGACGTGGCGGACGAGATCAGCGAGGAGCTTCTGAAGGAGATGTCCGTCAGCACCGCGCACCTGGAGAGCCCTGCCAATGTCGCCAACAAGATTAGCGAGGAGCTTCTGAAGGAGGTGTCCATCAGCACCACGCACGCAGAGACCCCAGCCGAGGCTGAGAGCAGGATAAGGGAAGAGCTCGTGAAGGCAATGACAGCCAGCTACACTGCCCCAGAGGCCCCGTCGAGCTGGAGAGAGAGACGAGGGATGAGTTCCTGAAATCGATGTCTGTCAGCACCACGCCCGCAGAAACACTTGCCGAGAAGGCAAAGCGGATGAGGGAGGAACTCCTCAAGGATACTTCAGACATCACCACGCCCACGGAGACCCCCGCTGAGGTCGAGAGCATGGCGAGGGATGAGTTCCTGAAGGAGCTCGCGGCCGAGACCACCACAGCCCCAGAGACGCGAGAAGAGATGAAGGCCAGGATGAAGGCTGACATGTTGCGTAAGCTGGAGGAGGCGGCGCAAAAGGAGAAGCAGAACATGGAGGCAGATGTGATGAATGAGCTGCATGACGAGCTCAGCAAAGGGACTGTGGACGCAATGGGGGACTAGTCTGCACGTTCCTGGAGTGAAAGCGGGCTGGGGTTATCTAGTACGTATGTTGGTTGATTTAGTTCACATGTTGCTAGGACTGGTTTATTTGCTGCTACGCCTGATTGAGGACGGCAGCGATGGCAGATGAACCTTCTGTTGTACATACATACATGCATCCATCCATCCATACAGACATAGTGTGGTAGATAGTGGTGTGATGTGATGTGATGTTAGTGGTTTTTACATGCCCTAGTGGGGGTCATGTTGTGGCCCTCTTTGGCCATCTACAGGGGGCTCTTGGCCGTCTTGAAGTCATTTGGGGTCGCTGTGGGCCTCCTTGAAGGCATGTTGTGCCATCTTGGCGGCCTTGTTTGCCTGCCTTCGCAGTCTTGAAAGCTCGGCAGCACGGACCCAGAGTTTTTGCAAAGGATCTTGGCCTCGGGGCCGCAGATGCGCGGATCCAACGTTCGTACGCGAGCTCGTGGCCTTTGGATGACCTCGGGGGCCCAGCTCTTAATTTTGTAGCGAGGGATCGTGCCCTCGGGAAGGGGGGGATACATGCAGAGGTCTGTGCTGTGCGTAGAGGATGGGGGGCGCCCTTCGAAGATTACGTAGACCCTACCAGACAGCGCTTGGCATTTTTGTACACTTCTGGCGTCCAGGAGAGGGTCGCGCAGTGCGGCGAGCAGCGCGTCTGGCGTTGGCGCCGCGCCTGGGGCGGTTGGCGCTGAGGCTCCGCCCGGCGGTGCCGTAGGTGAGCCGCGGAACGTCGGTCTTCTCTCCTCGCCTTCTCCGCCTCACCTCCCCTCTTCCCATCGCGTCGATCTTCTCCGCCTCCTCTTCTCGCCTCCTCGCGCCTCACCTCCTCTCCTCGCGCCTCCTCGCGCCTCACCTCCCCTCCTCCCCTCCTCCTAGTGCACTCCTCCTCCCCTCCGCGTCGATCTTCTCTCCTCGCCTCCTCCTCCTCGCCTCCTCCGCCTCACCTCCCTTGGTCGAGCGGCTTGCTGATCGCGAGCCTGGCTAATGAGGCCGCAGCGTGTTGCCTCGGCGTGTTGCTGAGGCAGCGCGCGGTGGCACCGTTTGTGGGGCTCGGCTTGTGCGGGAGTTCCCCTGGCCCGTGGCGGCGGACTCCAGGCTTCCCTCTCAGGTGCACGGCACCACTCCTCTTGTCTGCCAGCCTTCAGTCGAATCGGATGTGGTCTTTGTGCTGTTCTTGTTCGCCTCCCCTCCTCCCTCCTAGTTGCCCGCCCCTCCCTTTACCCATCGGTCGTTGAAAGTAGGTATGTTTGGATTCCCAGATTCCAATCTACTTTCAGCGCCGTCCTACTTCAAGAGTCGAGTGGTCTTCCCCCTTCCTTCCTCTTCAGGAGGCGCGCGGAAACCCAATCTATTTCCAACGCCTTCCTACTTCATGTTTCTACCTACTTCTTCCGACCAATTGGGTAATCATGCGCACGGGCCGCGTGTGTGGGCTCAGTTCACGGCCGCGGTGGGCCGAGCCCACGGGCTCGCCTTCGCGCCGTCCGGGGCTCGCCGTCTCGCCGCATGGGCTCGGCCTTCCGAGGTTGGCGGGGCACTGCCGTGCCTCACCCACGGAGGCATGCATGTCCACATATCGGTGAGGGATTGCACTGATCGCCCAGCCAGCTTGCCAGTATTGCCTACTCCTGCCGTGGATTCGTCCCGCGTGTTTTCTTCTCCTCTCTCCGTCCTGCTTCCGCCTCCTGCGCGATAGAGTTCCAGGCATGGGTCCACCAGCCGCGTCGCCGCATGGGTTGCAGCTGGCGTTTTGTATTGTGCATTGTCCGTCCGCTTGTTAAGTCGCTGTGTGACGCATTGTCCTTCCGCTTAGTTGCATGACGCTCTGCGACGCCGAATTAGATTGATAGTCGGTTGGGCCATGTGGGGGTACGCACACAGCGACATTGCCAGTCTTCCTTGTCTCAGTGATTTGTCCTTCTCTCCGTCTTCCCCCCCTTGTGGCCCTGTGTTTGTTACTTCTGGCATAGGCCAGGGTTCTAAATAGCTGACGCGCTCGTGACAACTAGATTTGGCGATCGCGCTGCTCATTCTCCCTCGTGCGGTCGGTTTTTGTTATTCCTGATCGCGATCTCCTTTCACTTTGCTCGTGGTGCGAACTGCACGCGCGTGAGCTACAGGGCCAACACCAAAACACCGAAACGAAAATGCCGAACTTCAAAGTGACAGGTGGGCGCGGTGGCGGATTATAGGAGTGTAGGCTTCGCCCCTTCGCTTTTCTCCTTTCGCCCCTGGAAAAGTTGCGTCCCACTTTCCTGGTGGGTCAGTCGGGTACAAAGAAGAAACTGAGGATGAGGACCACTGC
>CAUYUJ010018386.1:35000-42500 GCA_963575745.1 Prorocentrum cordatum
CACGGTCTGCGGCTCCGCGGGCACGGCGGGTCTTGCCCACCCCAAAAGGGCCATCGACCTCATGGACACGCTCTGCCGCCTCATCGGCAACGCCTGGGACTCCCTGGGCACGGTGGGACTCGCCCGCCCAAAACGGGCCGTCGACGGCGGCCACGCCTTCGACTCCATAGGCACGGCGGGTCTGGCCCGCCCCAAACGGGCCACGGTCGGCATCGTCCTGCTCGTCCGCACAGCGACCTCAGCACCGACGCCTGCACTGACGGCCGCATCGACGTCAGCCTCACCGAGCCCCCAGCCACTCACTGTCCTGACGCCTCGCCCAGGGCCGCTGGCGCGGGTGCCGTCTTCAGGCGCACCCTACGCCATTGGGGCCGTCATGCCATGCCATGCCACGTCCGCCTCGTCGACACCATCGTCAGCGCCACTGCCTGCATTGACGTCAACATCGACGCCAGCGTCCACGGACACCAGGACGCCAGCACCCGTGCCTGCATCCACCGAACGGCAGCGCTACCCTGTGACAGTCGATCATACTGCTCACGTGCCCCACCCCCAAGCGACTGACTTTAGTCCCGCTGCAGGGTGCCACCGAGTGCCGCCACCCACTATTTATCTCACCCCGCCGACGACCCTGGGCGTCTCTAGGCCAGCACCGCCGACCACCGCATCGATTGAGGCGCCCACGTCCACATCAACGTCAGCACCGACGGCCGCATCGAGGCCAGCCTCGATGAGTCCTCAGCCAGTCACTGCTCTGACGCCTCGTCCAGGGCCGCGGGCGGGAGTGCAGCCTTCAGGCGCACTCTCCGCTAGTGGGGCCGCCATGTCATGTCATGCCACGTCCGCCTCGTCGCCCGCATCGTCTGTGTCACTATCTGTGCCGACGACTACATCGACGCCACCACGGACGGCAGCTGGGACGTCCGCATCGGCAGCGACAGCTTTCGGGCGACCGCCTTCGACGTCAGCAGTGGCAGACTCGCCGGCGGCGGCACCAACGTTGGCACCCACGTCGGCATCTACGGCAGCACCCCAAACGGCCTCCACAGCGGTATCCACGACAGCACCCATGACTGCATCCACGGCGGCATACACGGCCGTGGCTCCCGCGCTCACGTCCGCACCGACGCCAGCATTGACGACAGGGTCGGCCTCAGTATCGTCGGCACCGACGGCGGCATCGACGACGAGATCGACGCCATCAGGCACACCCACGGCTATTGGGGCCGCCATGCCACGCCGTATCATGTCCGCCACGTCGACACCTACGCCTGCGCCACGGCCCGCATCGACCCCAACAGCGACGTCAGCACCGACGACCGCATCGACGCCTGCCTCGACGAGCCCTCAGCCATTCACTGTCCTGACGCCTCGCCCAGGGCCGCTGGCGCGGGTGCCGTCTTCAGGCGCACCCTACGCTAGTGGGACCGCCATGTCATGTCATGACACGTCTGCCTCGTCGATTTCATCGTCTGCGGCACTGTCTGCATCGACGACAACATCGACGACAGCACGGACGGCAGCTGTGACGGCCGCATCGGCAGTGCCAGTTTTCGGGCGGCCGCCCACGGCGGCAGCCATGTCAGACTCGCCGGCGGCATCATCGTCTACGTTAGCACCTACGCCCACGACTACGGCGCCACCAACACCAGACCCGCACGCAGCTCCGACACCAGCGACAGCGCCGGCCCCGAGTGCAGCCGAGGCGTCAGCACCAATGACAGCAGCTCCGACGCCAGCATCGGCAGTGTCAGCATCCACGCCTGCCCCCTGGACGGCGACGTCAGAGCCGAAGGCAGCACCGACGTCCCTGTCGACGCCCGCACCGACGCCAGCACTGACGACAGCTCTGACACCAGCACCTCCAGCGCCAGCGGCCGCCCCCACCACGCCGGCACCAAAGCCAGAGTCACAGGCAGCAGCGACGTCAGACCCGACACCCACCCCGACGTCAACAGTGAGGCCAGCACCGACGACAGCTCCGACGCCAGCACCGCCAGCGTCACCACCCACGCCCGCGCCTACGCCGGTACCCACGCCAGAGTTGCAGCCAGCATCTACGCCAACTCCGCCGTCTGCATCGACGCTCGCATCCATGGCAGCATCGTCCATAGCTTCGACACCAGCACTGCCAGCGGCAGCACCCACGCCCACGCCTACGCGGGCACCAACGTTGACACCAGCACCAACGCCGGCACCGAGCGCAGCCGAGACGTCATCGCCGACGACAACTCTCACGCCAACCCTGCCAGATTCAGCACGCCCTGAGTCGTCCGCGGCGGCACCAAAGGTGGCACCCACGTCGGCCTACACGGCAGCGTTCGTGGAGCGTGTGTGGTTGGAGGTCATCGAGTGGTACAACGTGGTGTCACCGTCCACGTGGGCCACCCTGTGCGCCACGTACGTCATGTACTACTTCTTCATCGGCTTCCGCGACGAGTGGCGGCGACGGAGCGCAGCTACAGCGCGGCGGCGACGCCGACAGCGCGGCGGCGACGTCGACCGCAGACGCCCTCTAGGCCACCAGACGGCCGCCCAGGGCCGCCCTGGCATCAGCCCCCACACTGCCTCGAGCCTCGAGCCGACCCCCCTGCCAAAACCTGGTAGCACGCCAGCGGGGGCGGCTTCAGCCCCCCCGCATGGCACCACGCCTGCCATTCCTGTCATCGGCCCCCACACTGCCTCATGCCTCGAGTCGACCCCTCCGCCAAAACCTGGCAGCACGCCAGCGGGGGCGGCTTCAGCCCCCCCGCATGGCACCACGCCTGCCATTCCTGTCATCGGTCCCCACGCTGCCTCGAGCCCTGGGGTGACCTCCCCGCCACAACCTGGTAGCACGGCAGCGGGGCCAGCCTCGGCCGTCTCGCATGCTCACACGCCTGCCCTGGGTCCTGGCCCCCTCGCAACCTCGCGTGTTAGCACCAGCACTGCCAGCACTAGCACTGTGACTGTACGGGAGCACTTCGAGCGCTTCCTCGGACCGCAACCAGCCACCATCGGTCACCTCCGAGCCGTAAACTGCCGTTTGGCCGCTTGGATCCCACCACGGCTCCACGCGGGCACAGCGGTCATCGTCCAGGGTCAAGTCCACAACCCCATCAACGGCCTCCGAGGTATCGTACGGGGGCAGTCCAGCGAGCACCCCGGCCACTGGACCGTCACGCTGTCGTCTGGGGACACCGCCCACCTGAGCTGCTCCAGTCTGACCGTCCCTGCACCTGCGCTCCGCGCCGAGATGCCGCCCCCCAGTACGGGCGCACAGACCAAGGCCCAAACTCAGGGACCCCAGCCCGGCCCAGCAGTGGACCCACGCCACCGTACCTCAGCAGCACAGCGCCCTGACGTCACGGCAGCAGTACCCTGCAGGCCACCTGCGCTGACCGTCCCACCAGGCAGCCGCGCCCAGACTGAACGCACAGCTGACTGTGAAGTCGGACTCCGAGACTCACGCGACGACGGCGCCGACGACCACTACCTCCACCACGACTCTGGCCCGCAGTTCGGACATGCTCCTAACCTGCGTGGACGCGGCCCTCGGCCTCCCGCACGGCCGCACAGCAGGCCTCATCCACCGCGCCACTCTCAAGCGTCTGCGCACTGATACTGATCTCCTTCTTCAGTTTCTTACGTGGACCGACGCTTTTGAAGAACGCTGGGGCTTCTCATTCACTTTGCCCTCATCCTGACCAGCGTGGTACGGCCTCGCCCTCGCCGCACGTGCGCGTCCTGCCTTGCTCACCCGGGCGCTGTTCCCTGGTGCGCCGCGCCTGCTGGCGGGGGTGGCGGCTTCAGCCCCGCCCCACGCACCCGAGCCATCACGCCATGTCATGTCCGCCATGTCGTAGCGGGTGCATCCGCGGTGAGGGCCTCCTCTGCACCCTTGCACTGTCTCTGCCTGTGCGCATGCTGGGCCATTCGGCTCCCAGCATGTGCACCTTTTCCGCAGCGCGTCTGGCGCCCCTCTGCCGTCCGCCGCCTGGCCGCGGACTCTGTCACTTTCGAGGTCCGCCAATGGGGGCTAAAGGTTAGCTGGCAGCGGCTGGTGCCGCTGTGCTGTCGGCTAGCTTTTGCCGCTCCTGTTGGGGTTCTCGGCCTGTGCGCACTGTGCTGGGCCATACGGCTCCCAGCTGGTGCACCTTTTCTCTTTTCGCCAGCCCGTGCGCCCGCGAGGCACCGCGTCCACGGGGCCTGGGCGCGGGGGCGGGGGGCGCCCCGTCTCTGCGCGCCGCGCAGCGGCCAAGCGCCCAACCGGCGGTCCGCCAAGCCGCCTTAGCCACGTTCTTCACGTCGCCACTCGCGTTGGGGCCTTCTTCTTCACGCGGTCTGACAGGTGAGATCTTCATGGTCTGTCCGCCGTCTTTTGCTTCAGACGCATTGCGCCGGGGGAGGGGGCCTGTCGCCCGCCCTCGTATCTTAAGGCTGCACCGCCGCTAACAGTGTTTTTCGGGTTGTCGCACCGCAGTGCGCCCCGAGGACGGACCTTGGTCCGCCTACTTGTCCGGTCTCTCCCTCTCTCTCTCTCTCTCTCTCTCTTCTCTCTCTCTCTCTCTCTCTCTCTCTCTCTCTCTCTCTCCCTATCTATCTCTCTCTCCCTCCCTCCCTCCCGCCCTCCCTCCCTCCCTGTTCCGCCTCCCCCTCATCCTCTTGATCCTCCCGCTTCGATTGCCGCCTCCTCCTCCTCCTCCTCCTCCTCCTCCTCCTCCTAAGCAGCAGCATCATCACAAGCATCAGCAGCATTATCATCATCAGCAGCATCATCATCATAGTCTGCAGCAGCATTATCACCATCATCATCAGCATTACCACCATCATCTACATCAGCATCATCAGCAGCAGCAGCAACATTATCGTCATCATTATCATCAGTATCATCATCATCATCATCATCGTCATCATCATCGTCATCGTCGTCATCGTCATCAGCATTAGGATCATCATCAACCTCAGCAGCAGCAGCAGCGTCGTCAGCATCATCAGCAACAGCATCATCCTCATCATCATCAGCACCATCAGCATCATAATCAGCATCATCCTCATCAGAAGCCTCATCGTCATTCCCATCCTCATCATCATCATCATCATCATCATTCTCATCAGCAGCACCAGCATCAGCAGCATCATCGTCATCGTCGTTGTCATTGTCATCATCGGCACCACCATCACCATCATCATCATCATCAGCATCATCGCCATCGTCCTCATCATCATCATCAGCATCGTCGTCATCATCATCAGCATCATCACCACCATCATCATCATCATCAGCAGCAGCATCATCATAATAGTCATCATTGGCATCATCATCACCGCCATCATCATCATCATCAGCATCATCAGCATCATCATCACCATCGTCGTCACGTCATCATCAGCATCATAATCATCAGCATCCCAATCATCGTCATCATCAGAATCGACCTCATCCTCCAGCTCCTGCTGCTCGTCCCCCTTTCCATCCTCCTCTCCCTCATCCTCCGCCTCATCGCCCTCCCTCTCCTCCTCGTCCCCATCCTCATCATCATCAGCAGCAGCATCATCATCCTTCTCCTCCTAGCCGTTTCGATCTAGCTCCCGCTCAGGGAGCGGTGGCGGTTCGCGCTCGCCTTTTGTGACTGGGGCGGCAAGCGGACCTTCAGCCAATCCACACCGCTGCCTCCCAGGCTGCCGACGCGAAGAGTCGAAGTTCAAGCTCACCGTTGTTGCCGCGCTCACGGGGCGGCCCGGTCGTGCACGACACGGCGTGGCCCGCGCACTCGTGGATGCCATCGTGGACTCCCTCGTCGCGTTCATCTCCGTGGACCGAGGGCCTCGGCACACTGATGGCACTTCTGCCGTTCAGCTGTGGATGGCCACCGATGCTGCTGGTCCCAGCGGTGCTGATCGACCTCATGATGACAGTTTCCCGGCGATGATGGCGCTGATGGTGGAGGCGGTGACGGCCATGGCGGCCTTCGGCAGCGTCGGCGTGGCCTCCTTAGTGCCCCCCCGCGATCCGTGGTTGGACCCCAGATGTGATCCATGGGCTGCAGCAGCTCGGCAGGGCGGTGACGACACCGTATAAGGCCCCTCGGCGGCATGGCGCCGGCGTACCAGCCGCCCTACCTGCCGTGCCCCATTTGCCGTGCCCTATTTCCTTGAATGTTCGTGGAACGTCGATGCCCCCGTCTTCGTCTTTCGCCCTGCTGGCGTGGACGTCGATGTGCTTCTCCATGAGCTTGGAGGCTTACCTGAACATCGTGGTGCTCCTGACAGTGATGGCACTTCCCATGATGATGCCGGCCGTGGGCGTGGCTTCGTTGCTGAGAGAGTATTTGGTGATCTTCGTGTTGCCCCTGAGGATTGTTTCGGCTGGGTTCGTGGGGCCCTGCAGGAGCTGGAAGAGCAGCGTTCACGAGGCCTTCCTAGTCCTGGAGTGGATAGAGTTGCTTGTCCTCCACAGGTGGTGGGAGAGATCGGCCCATCCCACCACCGTGCCTGGGTAGTGGGTCATAAGCCTCTGGGATGTTCGTTGAGATGTCGCGGGAGGCATCTCGGTGGCCTGTGGGGGCCGTTTTGAAGTCTCTTGAAGGCCGTTCTGGGGCCTATTGGAGCGTCTTCGGGGCCTCGTGGGGGTCTCTTGGTGCCTCTTGGGGCATCCTGGGGGCCTCCTAGGGGCCCCTTGGGGCAGAAGACTCGGAGTTTCGCTTCATGTCCCCTTTCCTGGGCCCTTCTTGGGGCTGTCTCTGGGTTATCTTTGGCCGGCTTAGGCGCCTCTGGGGCCATTTTGGAGCCCTCCTAGGCCGCGTTGGAGCCCACCTGGAGGCCTCTTGAGCCGTCTTGGGCCGTCCTGGGGGCCTCTGAGGCCGTCTTGGAGCGTCGGGAGCTCGAAATGTCAAGGACCCCAAAATAATAATAACAATCATCATCATCATCATCATCATCATCATCATCATCATCATCATCATCATCATCATCATCATCATCATCATCATCATCATCATCATCATCATCATCATCACCGCCATCATCGTCATCAGTATCATCATCATCATCATCATCATCATCAGCATCATCAGCATCATCATCACCATCGTCGTCACGTCATCATCAGCATCATAATCATCAGCATCCCAATCATCGTCATCATCAGAATCGACCTCATCCTCCAGCTCCTGCTGCTCGCCCCCCTTTCCATCCTCCTCTCCCTCATCCTCCGCCTCATCGTCCTCCCTCTCCTCCTCGTCCCCATCCTCATCATCATCAGCAGCAGCATCATCATCCTTCTCCTCCTAGCCGTTTCGATCTAGCTCCCGCTCAGGGAGCGGTGGCGGTTCGCGCTCGCCTTTTGTGACTGGGGCGGCAAGCGGACCTTCAGCCAATCCACACCGCTGCCTCCCAGGCTGCCGACGCGAAGAGTCGAAGTTCAAGCTCACCGTTGTTGCCGCGCTCACGGGGCGGCCCGGTCGTGCACGACACGGCGTGGCCCGCGCACTCGTGGATGCCATCGTGGACTCCCTCGTC
>CAUYUJ010018386.1:45000-205000 GCA_963575745.1 Prorocentrum cordatum
TGGACAATTTAGGGGGTCTCTTGGGGCCCTCTTGGCCTGTCTTGGGGCCCTCTTGGGCCCCAAAAAGTCACGCGGGGAGATGCGGGGAAGCCGCGGCAAGCCCTGGAAGATTCGGCCATTTTGGGCCCGGGCCCTATAAAGACTCCACAGGATTGAGGACTGAGGCTGAAGTGATTAGACAAGGGACCTGAAGACACGCCCGCTCCGTGCCCAGAGACACGGTGGCAGATGTTGTGAGAATGTGCGAGCATTCTCAGTGGCCCTACTCATTGTGTATAGAGCGGTTTGCCACGTGCCACGTTTGTGGGAGGGTTGCACAGTGGGCGTGTTGCGATGATATCAGGCACTCGTGAAAATAACGTGGTTCTACTGCTCCGCGAGTGTGGCAATCCTTCGACCAAAAGGCAGTGGGAGGGCGTGCTGATGGAGAAGGCGATAGGGATGAGAGCGCAGCGGAGCTGAGAAGGACATCGGCCTCATGGGGTGCCTCATGAGTGGCGCGCTGCTCGTCGCGGACTGGCAGATTCCGGTGGTGGTATAGGTTCGGGGTCCCCCTCAGAACCCCCGCGCTGTCGGCGGTGCCTCGGCCGAGCGCTCAATCGCCGGCGTGCCGAGGGGGCGGCGGCACGCCTCGGGCGTACCGAGGGGTCGTGGCCTTTTGGAACGGTCCCCGAGGAGAAAGAACAGAAAACGCATCCTTATCCTCCTCCTCCGCCTCCTCATCATCATCCTAATTTCATTACTAGGCAGCTATTCAACACACATCATAGAGTTCGTTCGTTTGTTTCCTCCTCTTCCTCCTCCTGCTCCTCCGCCTCCTCCTCATCATCTTCCTTCCTGCGTCTCCTCCTCTCCTCCTCCTCCTCCTCCTCCTCCTCTTCTTCCTCCTCCTCCTCCTCCTCCTCCTCTTCTTCCTCCTCCTCCTCCTCCTCCTTCTCCTCTCCTCTTCCTCCCTCCTTCTTCTTCTCTTCCTCCTCCGTCTCTTCCTCCAGTCTCAACGCCATCTGGCCATTTTATTTCACAGGGGAGGAGAATGGGGAAAGGGGGCGAGGGGCAGGAAATACAGGAGCAGCAGCAGAAGGAGGAGGCCGACAGCCAAAAAAAAAAGCCTGGCGAAGGACCCAACCATATGTAGTTGTGCGCACCGCAATTTTGAATATCTTCTTCGGTGGCGCTCCAAATGGGGCCACGAACCCTGTGAGGTGTGTGCCGAAATGGGCGGGGCGGACGCATGTGAACGGTGACGTTGGGGCATTCGGTGAAGCTCCCTATGGGGCCACGAAACGTAAGAGGTGTATGCCGAAATGGGTGTGCGGGACGCATGCGGGCGGTGGCACCCGAGCCTTCGGTGGAGTTCACTATGGGGTGGCGAACCGTGTGAGGGGTGTGCCGAAATGAGTGTGGAGGACGCAAGTGGAAGGTGGAACTGGGGCCTTCGGTGGAGCTCCCTATGGGGCCACGGAACGTGTGAGGGGTGTGCCGAAATGGGTGCGGGGGACGCATGTGGACGGTGGCATTGGGGCCTTCGGTGGAGCTTGGGCAACGAAACGTGTGAGGGGTGTGCCGACATGGGTGTGGGGGACGCAGGTGGCACTGGGGTTTTCGGTGGAGCTCCCTATGAGGCCACGAAAACGTGTGAAGGGTGTGCCGAAATGGGTGTGGCGACTGCATGCGGGCACCCCTTCTAGGGCATTCGGTGGAGCCCCCCATGGGGCCACGAAACGTGTGAGCGGTGTGCCAAAATGGGTGTGGGGACCGCATGCGGGAACCCCTTCTAGAGCCTTCGGTGGAGCCCCCCATGGGGCCACGAAACGTGTGAGGGGTGTGCCGAAATGGGTGTGGCGACCGCATGCGGGCACCCCACTACGGCCTTCCATGGGGCTCCCCATGGGGCCACGAAAACGTATGAAGGGCGTGCCGAAATGGGTGTGGCGACCGCATGCGGGCACCCCACTAAGGCCTTCGATGGGGCTCCCTATGGGGCCACGAAAACGTGTGAAGGGTGCGCCGAAATGGGTGTGGCGACCGCATGCGGGCACCCCTTCTAGGGCCTTCGGTGGAACCCCCCATCGGGCCACGAAAGGTGTGAGCGGTGTGCCGAAATTTTTGTGGGAACCACATGCGGGCACCCCCACTAGGGCCTTCGTTGGAGCTCCCTATGGGGCCACGAAACGTGTGAGGGCAAAATGGGTGTGGGGGACGCATGCGGGCGTTGCCACTGGGGCCTCTGGTGGAGCTCCTTATGGGGCCATCATGCGTGTGAGGGGTGTACCGAAATGGGTGCGGTGACCGCATGCGGGCACTCCCACTGGGCATTCGGTGGAGCTCCGTCTGGTGCCATGAAACGTGTGAGGGGTGTGCCAAAATGGGTGTGGGGACCGCATGCGGGCACCCCCACTAGGGCCTTCGGTGGAGCTCCCCATGGGGCCACGAAACGTGTGAAGGGTGTGCCAAAGTGAGGGGGGTGAGGGGAGGAGGGAGGAGAGGGGGGCAGGAGGAGGAGAGGAGAGAAGAACGCGGGGACCGTCTCTTCAAAACGAGGACCCAACACAGGACGGTTGGGAATTAGCCTGGCGAAGGGCCCAACCATATGTAGTTGTAGGTACCGTCGTTGTGAGTATTGCCGACATGGGTGTGAGGGACGCATGTGGACGGTGGCGCTGGGGCCTTCGGTGGAGATCCCACGAAGCGTGTGAGGGGTGTGCCGAAATGGGTGTGGGGGACGCATGTGGACGGTGGCACTGGGGCCTTGGGTGGAGCGCCCTATGGGGCCACGAAGCGCGTGAAAGGTGTGCCGAAATTGGGCGGGACCGCCGTGCGGGCGCTGCCAGTGGGGCCTTCGGTGGAGCTCCGTCTGGTGCCATGAAACGTGTGAGGGGGTGTGCCGAAATTGCGGGTGGAACCGCATGTGAGCGTTGCCCCTGGGGCTTTAGGTGGAGCCCCCTATGGGGCCACGAACCGTGTGAGGTGTGTACCGACATGGAGGGTGGAACTGCATGCGTGCGCTGCCACTAGGGCCTTGGGTGGAGCTCCTTATGGTGCTACGAAGCGTGTGAGGGGTGTGCCGACATGGAGGGTGGAACTGCATGCGGGCGCTGCCACTGGGGCCTTGGGTGGAGCTCCTTATGGGGCCACGAAGCGTGTGAGGGGTGTACCGAAATTGGGGTGGAGCCGCATGCGGGCGCTGCCACTGGCGCCTTCGGTGGAGCTCCCTATGGAGCCACGAACCGTGTGAGGGGTGTGCCGAAATGCGGGTGGAACCGCATGCGGGCGTTGCCATTGGGACCTTCGGTGGAGCTCCCCTATGGGGCCACGATACGTGTGAGGGGTGCATCGAAATGGCGGGTGGAACCGCATGCGGGCGCTGCCACGCCACTGTGGCTTCAGGTGGAGCTCCCTATGGGACCACGAACCGTGTGAGCGGTGTGCCGAAATGGGGGTGGAACTGCATGCGGGCGCTGCCCATGGAGCCTTGGGTGGGGACGCCCTATGGGGCCACGAAACATGTGAGGGGTGTGCCGAAGTTGAAGGTGGAACCGCATGCGGGCGCTGTCATTGGGGCCTTCGATGGAGCTCCCTTCCTATGAGGCCATGAAACGTATGAGGGGGTACCGAAATGCGGGTGGAACCGCATGCGGGCGTTGTCATTGGGGCCTCCGGTGGAGCTCCCTATGGGGCCACGGTACGTGTGAGGGGTGCACCGAAATCAGAATGGAACCGCATGTGAGCGCTGCGCCTGGGGCCTTAGGTGGAGCTCCATATGGGTCTACGAAGCGTGTGAGGGATGTGCCGAAATGGAGGGTGGAACTGCATACGGGCGCTGCCACTGGTGCCCTCGGTGGAGCTCCTTATGGGACCACGAACCGTGTGAGCGGTGTGCCGAAATGGGGGTGGAGCCGCATGCTGGCGTTGCTTCTGTGGTCTTAGGTGGAAATCCCTACGGGGCCACGAAACGCTTGAGGGATGGGGGTTGAACTGCATACGGGCGCTGCCACTGGAACCTTCGGTGGAGCTCCCCATGGGGCCACGAAGCGCTGCACTTGATGCGGAGGACAGGCAGGGATGGGAGGAGGGATGGGGCAGCGCGAGGAGGAAGGAGTGACGCGGGGCGCTGCCTCTTCAGACCGGGAACCCAACACCACAGGATGGTTGGGAAAAACACAGTTCATGTGATGGCCCCCTGGAGACTTCCAGAGTCCCAAGCAAGGGCCAGAAACATCCAAAATGAGCCTGGCAAAGGACCCAACCATATGCAGTTGTGAACACAGTCGTTGTATGCACTGCATTCGGAGGAGCTCCCTATGGGGCTGCCAAACGTGCAAGGGGTGTACCAAAATGGGTGCGGTGGGCACATGCGAACGCTGGCATTTGGGCCTTCGGTGGGGCCCCCTTTGGGGCCACGAACTGTGTGAGGGGTGTGCCAAAATGCAAAATGGATGCGGTAGCCGCATGCGAACGCTGGCATTTGGGCCTTCGGTGGGGCTCCCTATGGAGCCACGAAACGTGTGAGGGGTGTGCCAAAATGGGTGCGGTGGCCGCATGCAAACGCTGGCATTTGGGCCTCCGGTGGGGCTCCCTTGTGGGGCCACGAAACGTGCGAACGCTGGCATTTGGGCCTTCGGTGGAGCTCCCTATGGGGCCACGAAACGTGTGAGGGGTGCGCCAAAAGGGGTGCGGTGGCCCCATGCGAACGCTGGCATTTGTGCCTTCGGTGGGGCCCCATATGGAGCCACGAAACGCGTGATGGGCGTGCCAAAATGGGTGCGGTGAGCGCATGCGAACGCTGGCATTTGGTCCTTCGGTAGGGCTCCCTATGGGGCCACGCAGCGTGTGAGGGGTGTGCCAAAATGGGTGCGGTGGCCGCATGCGAACGCTGGCATTTGGGCCTCCGGTGGGGCTCCCTGTGGGGCCACGATACGTGTGAGGGGTGTGCCAAAATGGGTGCGGTGGCCGCATGCGAACGCTGGCATTTGGGCCTTCGGTGGGGCTCCCTATGGGGCCACGAACTGTGTGAGGGGTGTGCCAAAATGGGTGCGGTGGGCGCATGCGAACGCTGACACTTGGGCCTTCGGTGGGGCTCCCTATGGGGCCACGAAACGTGTGAGGGGTGTGCCAAAATGGCTGACTGGTTCGGAGGGCAGACACAGGGAGCGGAGGAAAGGGAGGGAGGAGGAGGAGGAGTGAGAACGCGGGGCGCCGTCTCTTCAAAACGAGGACCCAACAGCAGGGGATGGTTGGGAAATAATCCGAGCCGCTGGCAAATCTCCATCCTCGATCATCGAAGGTCAGGGATACAATTTCCCAGACCTCCGATGTCTTGATTTGCTCGACCACTTCCTGGGGGCCGGCTTCTCGTCTCGAAGCGTTTCTTGTTGATGGCCCTGGATTTCTCAAGACAGCCCCGTGTGACCGAAAACGATGAAACGGATCTGTGTGGTTCCTTTGTTCCAGCCGGCTGCACGTAAGAGTGACCTTTCGCCACAGTGACCTGTTGTGCGGGCACACCGGGGTCCCCAGATAGCTGAACGCGTTGCGATGCCAGCGGCTTGCGCGTTCGGACTTGGCCTCCCCGCGCCCCCCGAAAAAGCCGCGCACCGAAGGCAACTTCTGCCTGGGGGTCCCTCCTGCGCGCAACCGCTGCAGTCGCAGCCCCGGAGGACCACTTCCGCGCCCGCCACGGCGGCCGGGGAGAGGCCTGCGCGCGGCGGCTGCTGGAGGGCAGCGAGGCCCGCGGGGGGCAGGCGCGCGCGGGGCCCGCCGCGAGCGCCGCGCTGCTGCTGCAGCTCGTCGTGGTTGCCACGCTGGAGACCCGCGCGCGCGCGCGGCTCCGATCCTCGCTGCTCTGAGCTGGCCCGATAGCGGGGGTTGCTAGAGGTGCCCCTGGCCCAAGGTGCCCCCAGCTGTTCGCTCCCTTTTGGGGTCCCCGCGGCCCTCTGGGCCTCGTGAGGGGTGCCCTGGAGGCCGTGGGGGCCTCCTTGGACAACCTGGGGGCACCTTGGGCCAGGGGCACTTCTAGCAACACCCGACGATACGCCCGTGCTGAAACGCAGAAGGCACTGTGTTCAAGACGTGCGTGTCAACACGCCCTGCGCTGGCTCGGCACTTGGTGGCCCACGGCTCGGCGAACGCACCGCGTAGAAGCTGCGTTGTCGATCTGCGTGTTGGGTTCCGTGTCGACCCGTTCGGGTTGCGCGTTGCGTATCGGGGCGGTTAAGTTCTTCCCGTTTTCTCCTCCTCCTTCCTCCGCGCCATCCTCTCTCTCTCCCCCCCATCTTTCCTCCCCGCGCATCCCTCCTGCTCCTCCCTGTGCCTGCTTGGCATCCTGCTTGTCTCATAAGGTCGGGCCAAGGTATAAGATCGAGGTCGGTTCGGGGAGCATGCCCTAATGTTCTTCATGCGTGCTGGACGTTCTTGTGCATCCTGGGGGAGGGCGCCCTCGAGCGTTCTCCAGTGTGGGCCGGCGGAGGGTCTCGGTCTCGTGTTCTTGAAGGATGTTTTTCTGTCTCAGCCCCGACTGTACACATCCTTCATCCCATCTCCTCATCATCCAACCTCTACAGTGGGGGCGCGCATCAAGAAACCATATACTTTTCGTCAGGGTACCCTGGGTTTCTTCGCTCCGCGCGATGCGCGGTGACTTCCCGCGGCCGTTGAAGGAGCTGCTGCGTTCGGGGTGCTCCAGGTTTCCCCTCACTTGCACCTCGCGCGCGGGTTTTCAGGGTTGGGTTTCTTGCGAGGGTTTCTTGCGGCCGCGCCCGCACTGTATTCCCCTCCCCTCCCTCATCTTCCTTCCCGTCCTGATGGTGGTTGCCACCTTGGAGAGCCCGCGCGCGCGAGTCTGTCCAGTCAAGACAGGAAGGGACACCTCGACGTCCTCGCGTTTACCAGGTTGGCCTTCTATTCTGATCTTGGCGCCACTACCGAGCATCCTCCCTCGTTCTCCTCCTCCTCCTCCTCCCTCGTCCATCCCGTGTCCTTATGAGTAACTCCTCCCTGTCGTACCCCCAGACGTGTGCAGGGCGGGCCGGGCGTTTCGCTTGAGACTTCCTCACCAATGCTTCACGCTTCGCGTATCCTTTCGAGCCATTTCACAGACGTTGCCCATGAGAGTTGACGGGAAAAGGGACGAAGGGACACAGCCATAGTGAAACGAAGCGGACAACCAGGATGAACAGAGAGATCGTTGGGAGCAAGGGGGTGGCTTTGGGGGGCCTCTTCGGGCCATCCCTGGGGCCCGCGGGGGGGGGCGAGGGAAGGAGGAAGAGGAGGAGAAGGAGTAGGACGCGGAAGCAAACTGCATCTTTGGTCCCTCGTTGGACGCTCTTGGATGCTTTGTGGGCCCTCTAAGGGCCATTTTGGGAGCCCTGGATGGCCTCTTGAGGCCATCTTGGAGGCCATCAATCAAATCGGGTGTTCCCGATTTCGCCACCCCCCACAAAGAGCCTTCGAGATCGCCTCTCGGGGCTCCTTTGGGGCGCTCTTGGGCCACTATTGGACGCTCTTGGGGCCGTCTGGGGGGCCGCATGTTGGAGCAACCTTGAGGCCTCAACAGCGCATCGGAAGCGAAAAGGCGAGAAGGCACAAGTCATTGAGTTGCCTTACGTTTTTTCCCAACCCTCCTGCGTTGGGCTCTCGTTTTGAATAGAGCACTGCTCGCGCGAACCTTCCTTCCTTCCTTCCCGTCCCTCTCTTCCCCCCTGCCGTTGACCTCGCCATCCCTGGGGGGCTGCGATCTGTGAAACGGTCGCCGCTTTCGAGGGCTGCTGAGGGGCCCGGCACAGTGGGTACCCACCGCAGACTCAAATTAGACCTCGCCATCCCTGGGGGGCTGCGATCTGTGAACCTGTCGCCGCTTTCGAGGGCTGCTGAGGGGCCCAGCACAGTGGGTACCCACCGCAGACTCAAATTAGACCTCGCCATCCCTGGGGGGCTGCGATCTGTGAAACTGCCGCCACTTTCGAGGGCTGCTGAGGGGCCCAGCACAGTGGGTACCCACCGCAGTCTCAAATTAGACCTCGCCATCCCTGGGGGGCTGCGATCTGTGAAACTGTCGCCACTTTCGAGGGCTGCTGAGGGCCCCAGCACAGTGGGCACCCACCGCAGATTCAAACTAGACCTCGCCATCCCTGGGGGGCTGTGATCTGTGAAACTGTCGCCACTTTCGAGGGCTGCTGAGGGGCCCGGCACAGTGGGCACCCACCGCAGATTCAAACTAGACCTCGCCATCCCTGGGGGGCTGCGATCTGTGAAACTGTCGCCACTTTCGAGGGCTGCTGAGGGGCACAGCACAGTGGGTACCCACCGCAGACTCAAAGTAGACGCCGCTTTCGTCCTTGTTCTCCTCCTGCAGTCACCTTCCCTCTGCTGTTGCCGTGCTGATGGTTCGGCTTCCCGCACGTTTTTCTCCTGCTCTGCGTTCCCGACTCCCCATGTCCTCTGCGAGCCTGTAGCTGTCGCCCCTCGTTCTTGTATGGTTCCCCTGCGCATCATGCCATAGGCGCGTGTCCCAAGTAGCTTACACATCAACTTGATTGTCCATGCAAGTTTCGGCCAACTCCTCGTTTCCATTGATACAAATGGGTTGGGTACGTCACAGGGTAATTCCCAACCCTCCTTGGTTGGGTATTCGTTTTGAATAGAGCACCGTGGTCGCGTCCTTCTCCTCCCGCCTCCCGCCTCCCTCTTGTCTCCTCTCGCCGTCCCTGGGGGGCTGCGATCTGTAAAACTGTCGCCACTTTCGAGGGCTGCTGGGGAGGCCAGCAGAGAGGGCACTCACCGCGGATCCAAACGGGACCTCGCCGTCCCTGGGGGGCTGCGATCTGTGAAACTGTCGCCACTTTTGAGGGCTGCTGGGGAGGCCAGAAGAGAGGGTACTCACCGCGGATCCAAATGGGACCTCGCCGTCCCTGGGGGGCTGCGATCTGTGAACCTGTCGCCACGTTCGAGGGCTGCTGGGGAGGCCAGCAGAGAGGGCATTCACCGCGGATCCAAACGGAACCTCGCCGTCCCTGGGGGGGCTGCGATCTGCGAAACTGTCGCCACTTTCGAGGGCTGCTGGGGAGGCCAGCAGAGAGGGTACTCACCGCGAGATCCAAACGGGACCTCGCCGTCCCTGGGGGGCTGCGATCTGCGAAACTGCCGCCACTTTCGAGGGTTGCTGGGGAGGCCAGCAAAGAGGGCATTCACCGCGTATCCAAACGAGACCTCGCCGTCCTTGGGGGGCTGCGATCTGCGAAACTGTCGCCACTTTCGAGGGCTGCTGGGGAGGCCAGCAGAGAGGCTCTCACCGCGGATCCACACAGGACCTCGCCGTCCCTGGGCCGGCTGCGATCTTCGAAACTGTCGCCACTTTCGAGGGCTGCTGGTGGGTCCTGCGGGGTGAGGCACCGCGCGGACCTGAGCGGGACCTCGCCGCCCCTGGGGGGGTGCGATCTGCGAAACTGTCGCCATTTTCGAGGGCTGTTGGTGGGTCCTGCAGAGTAAAGCACCGCGCGGACCTGAGCGGGACCTCGCCGTCCCTGGGGGGCTGCGATCTGCGAAACTGTCGCCAGTTTCGAGGGCGGCTGGTGGGTCCTGCAGAGTGTGGCACCGCGCGGACACGAGCGGGACCTCGCCGTCCTTGGGGGGTTGCGATCTGCGAAATTGTCGCCACTTTCGAGGGTTGCTGGTGGGTCCTGCGGAGTGATCCACCGCGCGGACTTGAGCCAGACCTCGCCGTGCCTGGGGGGCTGCGATCTGCGAAATTGTCGCCACTTTCGAGGGCTGCTGGTGGGTCCTGCGGAGTGAGGCACCGCGCGGGCCTGAGCGGGACCTCGCCGTCCCTGGGGGGTTGCGATCTGCGAAACTGTCGCCACTTTCGAGGGTTGCTGGTGGGCCTGCGGAGTGAGGCACCGCGCGGACCTGAGCCAGACGTCGCCGTGCCTGGGGGGTTGCGATCTGCGAAATTGTCGCCACTTTCTGGGGCTGCTGGGGGTGGTGGTGGGCCCTGCGGAGTGAGGCACCGCGCGGACCTGAGCGGGACCTCGCCGTCCCTGAGGGGCTGCGATTTACGAAATTGTCGCCACTTTCGAGGGCGGCTGGTGGGTCCTGCGGAGTGAGGCACCGCGCGGACCTGAGCGGGACCTCACCGTCCCTGGGAGGCTGCGACCTGCGAAATTGTCGCCAGTTCGAGGGCTGCTGGTGGATCCTGCGGAGTGAGGCACCGCGCGGACCTGAGCGGGTCCTCGCCGCCCCTGGGGGGCTGCGATCTGCGAAATTGTCGCCACTTTCGAGGGCTGCTGGTGGGCCCAGCGGAGTGAGGCACCGCGCGGACCTGAGCGGGACCTCGCCGTCCCTGAGGGGGGCTGCGATCTGCGAAACTGTCGCCACTTTCGAGGGCTGCTGGTGGGTCCTGCGGAGTGAGGCACCGCGCGGATCTGAGCGGGACCTCGCCGTCCCTGGGGGGGCTGCGATCTGCGAAATTGTCGCCACTTTCGATGGCTGCCGGTGGGTCCTGCGGAGTGAGGCACCGCGCGGACCTGAGCGGGACCTCGCCGCCCCTGGGGGGGGGGTGCGATCTGCGAGATTGTCGCCACTTTCGAGGGCTGCTGGCGGGTCCTGCGAAGTGAAGCACCGCGCGGACCTGAGCGGGACCTCGCCGTCCCTGGGGGGCTGCGATCTGCGAAATTGTCGCCACTTTCGAGGGCTGCTGGTGGGTCCTGCGGAGTGAGGCACCGCGCGGATCTGAGCGGGACCTCGCCGTCCCTGGGGGGTTGCGATCTGCGAAATTGTCGCCACTTTCGAGGGCTGCTGGTGGGTCCAGCGGAGTGAGGCACCGCGCGGACCTGAGCGGGACATCGCAATCTTTGGGGGGTTGCGAGCCTCACGAATGCCGCTCGCCGAAGTATATGCGCCCATGTCACGTCATCACCTCCGTATAACGACTCCCAATCTACTCATGCCCCGCATTGCGCAGGGGTTGGGTACGTCGCCAGGGTAATGAATGATATTGGGCTCGTGGTCCTGAGCGGGCACCGAGAGCACTTGGAACCGTCTTGTGGCCCTCGTCGGGCCTTTTGGAGGTATGTCGGAAGCTATCTATTGAACCATCTTCGGCTATCTTGAACCGCTTTGGAGGATGCCTTGGAGCATCGGAGGCCCTCTTGGAGCCATCGTGGGACGTCTTGGACGCGGCGCGGACCAAATTAGCCTGACGAAGGACCCAACCATATGCAGGTGTGAGTACCGCAATTGTGATTCCCTTTTTCGGTGGTGATCCCTATGTGGCAACGAACCGTGCTAGGGGTGTGCCGAAATGAGTGGCGTGGTACACAACGCGAACGAAAACGATTGATCTGAGTACGTAGGGAGGCTGAGCGCGGGTGAATCTGAGCGCGAGTGCGTCTGACTGTGAATGAATCTGCGTGCGAGCGAGTCTACGTGCATGAATGCGAGTATGACAAAGCATGATGCAATTGTATATGAATGTCAATAGTTTGAGAATGACTGCCTCTGAGTACTCGCGACGCTGGGCGTGGCCGCCGCCTGGAGCGTCCCTGGGACTCCCGACGGCATCGCCCGCGCGCCGCGACGCCACCGCGAGGATCGCGCCCGCTTCCTCCCCTTATTTTACTCCCTCTTTGCCCACGCATTCAAAAAATCCATGGCTGCGGCGCAGCGCAGCGCGGAGTCCCAGCGACGCGCGAAGGTCGCCCCGGAGGGGTCCCAGCGACGCGCGCGGGTCGTCCGCTGCGCGCAGGAAAGAGAGCTAGCTGGCTGGCTGATAGCGGGCAAGGCTCTTGCCGCTGGGCAGAGCGACGACGGGCGAGCGAGGCGCGGAACTCCGACGGCCTCCGACGGAGGTGTGCTGGGTGGGGGAGACGCATACGGACTGCGCCACGGGTCCCTTCGGTGGAGCTCCTTATGGGGCCACGAAACGCGTGAAGGGTGTGCCGAAATGGGTGTGCGGGACGCATGCGGGCACACCACCTCGGACCTTCGGTCGAGCTCCGTATGGGGCCACGAAACGTGTGAGGGGCGTGCCGAAATGGGCGTGCGGGACGCCAACTGGCACACCCACTGGGACCTTCGGTCGAGCTCCCTACGGGGCCACGAAACGTGCGAGGGGTGTGCCGACATGGGCGTGCGGGACGCATGCGGGCACACCCACTGGGACCCTCGGTGGAGCTCCTTATGGGGCGACGAAGAATGTGAAGGGTGTGCCGAAATGGGTGTGCGGGACGCATGCGGGAACACCCTCTGGGACCTTCGGAGGAGCTCCCTATGGGGCCACGAAACGTGTGAGGGGTGTGCCGAAATGGGTGTGCGGGACGCATGCGGGCACACCCACTGGGACCTTCGGTGGAGCTCCCTATGGGGCCACGAAACGTGCGAGTGGTGTGCCGAAATGGGTGTGCGGGACGCATGCGGGCACACCCACTCGGACCTTCGGTCGAGCTCCCTACGGGGCCACGAAACGTGTGAGGGGTGTGCCGAAATGGGTGTGCGGGACGCATGCGGGCACACCCACTGGGGCCTTCGGTGGAGCTCTCTTTATGGGGCCACGAAGCGTGTGAGGGGTGTGCCGACATGGGTGTGCGGGACGCATGCGGGCACACCCACTGGGATTTTCGGTGGGTTTCCCTATGGGGCCACGAAACGTGTGAGGGGTGTGCCGAAATGGGTGTGCGGAACGCATGCGGGCACACCCACTGGGACCTTCGGCGGAGCTCCCTATGGGGCCACGAAACGTGTGAGGGGTGTGCCGAAATGAGTGTGCTGGACGCATGCGGGCACACCCACTCGGACCTTCGGGGGAGCTCCCTATGACGCCACGAAACGTATGAAGGGTGTGCCGAAATGGGTGTGCGGGACGCATGCGGTCACACCCACCGGGACCTCCGTATGGGGCCACGAAACGTGCGAGGGGTGTGCCGACATGGGTGTGCGGGACGCATGCGGGCACACCCACTGGGATTTTCGGTGGGGTTCCCTATGGGGCCACGAAACGTGTGAGGGGTGTGCCGAAGTGGGTGTGCGGGACGCATGCGGGCACACCCACTGGGACCTTCGGCGGAGCTCCCTATGGGGCCACGAAGCGCGCGAGGGGTGTGCCGAAATGGAGGAGGGAGGGGGGGGAGGAGGCAGCGGGAGGAAGGAGGGACGCCGGGCGCTGTCTCTTCAAAACGAGGACCCAACACCACAGGATGGTCGGGAAAAGTTCAAGAACGGGGAGGGGGAGGGTACCCCTCCCCGGAGGGAATAGGGCTTTGGAAGAGGAAATATAGGAATCGCTAGACCACCTTAGCCCGAAGGGCTGGTGTGATTGTGATGCTGAAGCGTGATGCTTGCAACAGTTTCACGGATGGGAGGCGGGTCGTGTTCTAAATGTTGTTCTCGTCTTAGCGCAGCGCACAGTCGTTTTAAAGGTGAACAACAGCTTCATAGATGGAAGGCGTGTGTTCAACATGTGGCTTTCGTATGGGCGCCGCGCACATAGGTTTCAAGAGTTCGCAGCTGCTTCGCGGATGGAGGGCGGGTGGTTTGCAATATGTTGTTCTCGCCGTAGTTCCGTTCGCATGCGTCTCTAAAGTTTGCAGCAGCTTCACGGGTAGAGGACGGTTCCTTCGTCAACCTATGATTTATGTTTTGGCGCCGCGCACATTCTTTTTAAAAGCTCGCAACAGATGCATTGCTGGAAGGCGGCTCCTTTTCAAAATGTGGTTATCGCTTTTAGGGCCGCGAACATTCGTGTTCAAAGTTTTCAACAGTTTCAAGTACTCGCATGGTTGAAGAAGTCCCAGGAATTGTGCTCTGACGCGACTTCGGGTTGGGTTGTCAGGACGCAATATTCACGTGGATCCCCGGCGTTGAACTCTCAGGAATGGTGTTCTGGCACGACTCAACATTCTCGGGACGCAACAGTCACGTTGATTCGCGGTGTTGCAGTCCTAGGAATGGTGTTTTGTCACGATCCAGGATTATCAGACGATTGTCTTCTAATGGGCCACTTCGGGCAATGCAAATATATTATTGCAAGGACCTACGAAGCGGGAATTTAAGGGAGAGTTGATTGCAACATCGTTATTGCGTCTTGAGCTTGAATTGGTCCTCCTCCTCCCTCCTCCTCCCTCCTCCTCCTCCTCCTCCCCATCCTCATCGTCCTCCCCCTAGCGTTTCTAGCGCTTCGGCCAAGGAAGAACGATTTTCGCAGGCGGCACCGACGAATTTAGAGCATCGAATTGACCCGATGACAGACGACGATTGAGCGCGGCAGCGGCAGCGGCAGCAGCCTCCTTGAAGAGGAAGCTTTCTGCCTTCTCTGCAGGGCGGCGGCGCGCGCGGGACGCGCGCGGGCACGGAGACACTGCTGGGACCTGAGGAGCTGGGGCCGCCGCCGTCGTTGGTACAGACCCGACCCACACCAATACCCAATCAGGACCTTCTGAAGGCGGCGGCTACCCAGCAAAGTCTCGTCCAAATTCTCCCCACGAATGTGCAATGTTGTTTGCATCTAGTGGGGTCTAGAAACAACTCGCGTCCTCTTCAACATCTTGAGGGCAGCTGCAGGGATCGATGTGAGCACCCGCACCCAAACAAAACTGGTGGACATGAGAGGCTAGCAATTCACACAGCTGATCAGGGTACTGCTTGGCTGGTGCTGTCTTGAATGAGCCGTCCGCATCTCGACCGAGCAATGTCTTGTGATTGCCAAACTGGTGCGAGCAACGACAATGATTCGTGCATTGCTGAAATTATGTTCTCAAGCTCGGCATGTTAGCAACCAAAAAGCAAGTGGGCTTAATTGACTCAGCTCCAAACTCACACTGATCCACCCAAACAAAATATGTGTTTACATCTGGGTGCTGCATTCGGATCAAGTGAGCCGTCTCTTCAACATACCATGCAGACGGCATGAGCTGGTCAGAGGGTGGGGCGGGATGCTCTATTGTTATTGCTGCACCAGTGGCAACTGTAACATATGCAAACAAAATGGATGCACGGTATAAATCAGTGGCTCTCTCCAGCTGGGTCCATTCTTTCCTTCGGAGCTGCGGAATGCCCCAAAGTGAACTTATTGACCTCAGTTGTCGCGGGCCCCCGTCTCCATCCTGCAAGCGGTTCGCACGAGCTGAGCTCCACGATTCATTTGGGGAGCCCGTGATCAAACCTAGGACTCTGTTGGCATGAAACATATCAATCAGCTTGTCCACGGCAGCGGCATTTCTGAGATCCCTACGCACCCCGTCGTGAACGACATCGACCGATAACATCCATACCGTTGCCTGGGACTAAGGTCGAAACCGTTCAATATGATTGCAAATCTCCATGCCTTCTCTGACCATTGAAGAGATGGAGGACGTACTTGATTATGCTTATTGAAATTGACAGGGGGAATCGGAGCGGCACCAGGAGACTGCGAGGCTTGCAACGCAATAGGTTCTGGCGGCTGTTCAGGAAAAACGTGTTGCGCCACCAGTTCGGGCTCGGGTGGTGGGAAGGCTGGATAAATTGGCACCTCGGCCTTGGCACAGTAGAGACCTTTGGCCTTGAGACGCTGCGTCTCAGCCTGCTCCTCCTCGATTTCATTTTCCCGCTCGTCAGCATCCATCGGTCGCGTCTGCTGTATCCATCCTGCGAGGCACCACCCACTTCCTCTCCTTAAAATGCTTGAGAAGACGCGCACGTGTGGTGAAGCACTGCAGGCAGACATGGCAGGTCCCTCCCCTGGCGTGTCTGGCGGCTGCTGGGTCTTGCTCAGGATGGTCCCTAACGCGGTGGAGTCGCCAACTTCCTTTGGATCCCAACATGGCTTCACAGTCTTGGCACGGATAAGCAACGAGCTGAACGGGGTGTGGGACCATTGGGGGTGCGTCAATGCCGCTAGCGGCACACACATTGTATAATTTCCTCCGTTTGGACAGTGTTAGTTGTTTTTTGTTCCAGAGAGTGAAAGTGGCGACAGCTCTACGAACAGCGCTCTTCCAAGAACAGGGGACCTCACGGGCCATGTCGAACCATTTGCCGATGGGGATTAGTTCGTTCTTATCTTCAGGGCCACCGTGGGCCTCGAGCCACTTGATATCTTCTCGAACCATAGGACACCAACCATCCTTGAGCTGCGAAATCGCATCAAGCAAGACGCGCAGCTCAGGCGGGGCTCTGGACAGGACACGGGCAAAGTTGCGGAGACGGAGGATGCGCGGCATTATCTCGACGTCGAGTTGTTAGGCTTCCAACAAGACATCGTCCCCTTGTCTGCGCGCACCCTCGTGGCTCGCCCTCCAGGCGGCCTCCCCCGTAGCCTCTCGGTACGGTTTCAAAAACGATGCCCGAATTTTCTCTAGGTCCTTAGACCCCAAGGGGCCCCAAACACCACCATGAAACAACAACTGGGTGGAGCACAACGGGTAACAAAACCTCAGCTTGGTCTCGTGTTCGACCCCACGCATGTTGAAAACCGATTGCTTTAGAGGCCCCAGTCCTTCGTTCTGGGCAACAGCTCTAGCCTGGATTTCGGGCCCGTGGATGCCCTCCACACGGAGAACGCTACCTAATTGCTTATGCGTACCGCAAACCTCCATTGCAACATCGCACCTGCTAAGTCTAAGATACCCGTCCCCTTGTGCGAACCGTTCTTGCTTGGTAGCTTTAGAGCCCTCCTCTTGGATCCCCACGGAGAGCCCTGTCTTTGCTTTTCCATAGTTGAGACGCACCCCGCGAGAGGCGGTGGTTTCGTGGAGGATCGTGTAGAGGCGAATGGCAGCAGAGCGGAGCGACGCGTTGTCTCTCCAAAAAGCAAGCGCAGTTAAATAACCCGCATATGTCGCATCCGTGAACGACCTATGCCCTTTGCCTTGCTCAGTTGCGGACTGCCCTGCAACCTTTGGCAATTCAATGGCAAGCCCGGCTGACTTCATGCTGCGGTGGTTCTCTTCCAGGATGGGGGAGAAGGAAACATTTAACACGATATCTCATATATTGTTATTTGACCGAGTCCCCATCAGCGTCCCGACGATTTGACCGTCCCCCCGCACAGCAAACCAAGTGTCTTGATGTATGTCCTGGAGAACAGCACGCAAATGCGGATCATGAATAGATTTCTCCAGGATGCTTGGTTCTCCTACCAGCTTGTCCATGATGGGTTGCAACAGGAGGGGGATATCAACCGAGTCCATAATCAAGTCCCATTCTTCACGTTGGTGAAGTCCTGCAAGGACCAGCGCACGGACTGCCCGATAAAAAGCGGCCTTCAGGTCCGTGAAAACGACCAGGAAATTATGTTTTCACGCCTTAGCCAACTCCATGACAGATCGAACCATACGTGATGACATGTCGGTCCTTTTCCCCTGAACTCCTCCACATGAGGATGCAGTCAAAATGTATGTTATAACCAATGAGAGGCGTGACCTGAGAAAGGAATGATGATACTTGGCCATCGTGTTCATAAGTGATATCTGCATATAGCTTGGGGCATGGGCAGTTTGTCATTCAATGTATACAAGTCAAACGCAATTCCGCCTTTGACCGCAGCTGGTTCACGAGCTTGCAACGTTGCTGTGACCAGAATCGGGTGGACATGTATCGCCATCTCCTGCGGTGAGCAGCGTAACACTTCATTGACGATCTTGTCTGGGCCAGCTGCCTTCTCATTATCGAGCCTTCTCTAGATCATTCCTGTTTCTCGCAATGTGATGACATTCTCCGAATCAATGTCATCTGATTTGATGGCTGGCAAGCCGGAACCGTATGCCTTGATGTGTTCGTGTTGCGATATACATTCGGCACACTCGAGTTCGCCGAAGTGTGATGCTACATTTTTAACCATCTCCTCTCTGGTGGCTAGAACGTTCCTTTCGGAATATATCCTATATGGAAGGGCGTTATCGAGGGTTTCATTATTCTTACCGCCCCACCCCCCAAAACGTCTAAGAGCACTCAAGACAACCCAACTCTCCTTGCTATTCCCTTCACTGATGTGCTTGCCTATCCTATCCGCTAGACTGTCCATAAATTCATTCCGATCTGCGTCCAGCATGGCACGGAGGGCCCACGACGTCGAACAAACAAACCCAACCAACTGTTTGGTCCAGGCCTCGATCCCAAATCCACCTTCGAGGAACATTCGAGCGGTGAGAGCGATCATCTTCGCTGCAGGTTGATCCTCGATGACCTTGAGCATCTCAGGCCAAAGGCGGATGTTGGCAGCAACGCTAAAGAACATCTGGGCTTGACCAGCCTCCCCGATCCTCAGTGCCTCCCTCACTCGCCGACGGAGCGCAATAAACTCGAGGCTCAGCGCTCGAACATACGGCTGGCGGGCGCGCTTAGGTGAGATTGGGAAATGCTCGCAGGCTGCCTCTAGCAACTCGAGCAATACTGACTGCAGCCTCCATGTCTGTTCATTCACGTCCATACTCCATTCGGGCACCGGGGTGTTCTGCAATTGCTCAGCAAATGTTGCTCGCTGTGCGCTGTCTCTCGTCTTGACCCCATCCTATCCAAGCCCTCCACCCTGTTTCTTGCATCCTGGGCCTGCCTTCCAACAGATCAAAGCGAACAATGGGAAGTGATTTTCCGTCTCCTTCTCATGCCCACCTTTCCGACATTGTTACTTCCTTTCGTTTTCCCCTTCACCGCAGTAGCGAAATCAACGTCATACCAAACACCATGCTCCTGGGTACATTTCTTTCCATAGGACACCTGCTAACACATAGTCAATGCGGTGTTGATACCCAGGAACACTTACCCACGCGAAATCGTCGCCGGCTCCGTCTCCGAAAGTATTGACGACCACGAGCCCCTTTGCCACTGCAAAACCGTGGCCGTTAGGGTCTTCTTCCTGCGCTCAGCCGTCGCAACCGACCGAGCTGGACGCTACCGAACCAAAGCGACCATTGGCATATGTACACCAAAAATCTGGCCGCCGCTTGTCAGCGACCTCACGCAACTCCCTCCACCAATCAGCCCTGATCTGGTCAGAAGCCGCTGAATGAGGGGAGTGGCTTACCCCGACAGTAAGGTCAAGATGAGGCGCACTAATTCGAACGATCAGGGTTCTGGTGGTAGCATGGACCGCCTGCATGTGGTCTGACTGGAGTCAGAATTCATGCCCATCCCTAGTGGCATAAGGGCGGCTCTTCGAGAGCCAGAGCTCGCATCCTAAGTTGCCTCCAGAGCCCCCTGAGGACATCACGCAGTAGTCATCCTTATTCGAGCGCCCTGCTTTAGTTCTAGCTCCCTGGACCCCAAGGATCGACACCTCGTGCTGCTGGATCTGAAGCCCAAGGTGCTGCGCACGGCTCTGGCGGAACGTAGTGTTCTCAAGCATGGCAGAGGCCTTGTACGTGGCAATGCGCAGCTGATACTGCAGCTCGCCTCCGTTCCTCTTCACTCCCCTCTGCTGAACCCTGCTGCTCCCCTCCCCTTGAGCCATACCCAACTCTCCGAGCTGGCCGTCGATGGCCTGTTGTCGCGTGCGAGCAAAAAGAAAACTATCCCCGCTTAAATCGGGGTACGCTCTCCTGGTCGAATCGTCGGCATGATGCAGCCAATTCCAGTCCGTCTCCCTCAGAAACAAGAGCTCTGCGATAGCCTCCTGAGGTACTGGACTATTCGTGGCGAGACCTGAACGGGCAGCTTTAGCAAAGGAGTCTGCTAATTCGTTCCATGGCATGCAGTCATGTGAGGCAACGTGCGCAGCGCCAACAAGACTGAGTCGCCTGAGTTCTAGGTAAAGCTGGAGCGCCAAACTGCCTAGCTCAGGGTTGATGTGAGAGAGGGCATCCCCACGCATGGTGTTGAGAGCATTCTGGGAATCTCCAACAATCACTACCTCTTCAAATTCACAACCCTGCCCAAACCATGGCTCAAATGATGGCAATAGTCTCGGTGTTGTACTGTCATGAGCTTTCGGTACAGGGTCGAAGGCCAATGAGCCCCTGACTCTACCGTGAATGGTTCCCTGAAACGAGATGTTGCCATCATCGCCAGCGAAAACAGCAACAGCGGCCCAATTAGCTTCCTCTGGGCTCGATGTTTCCGCTGATGCGTCTGCGTATATTTACAACCTACCATTGGTTGTATCTTGCACGCCCATGGACATAACCTCTAATGCGTACCTAGCCGCTGGGTGCGTATCAATATCAAGTCGCAAATCTGGAGACATAGTGACGTTTTTCCCAGCCGTCCTGTGATGATGGGTCCTCGTTTTGAAGAGACGGTCCCCGCGTCTCCTTCCTCCTTCCTCCTTGCGTTTCACCCACCCAGCACAGCGTTTCGTGGCCCCTATGGGGAGCTCCACCGAAGGACCCAGTGGCGCAGCCCGCATGCATCACGCACACCCGTTTCGGCACACCCTTCACATGCTTCGTGGCATCATAGGGAACCCCACCGCAGGCCCCAGTGGCACAGCCGGCATGCGTCACGCATACCCATGTCGGCACACCCTTCACACGCTTCGTGGCCCCATAGGGAGCTCCACCGAAGGTCCCAGTGGCGCAGCCCGCATGCGTCACGCACACCCATGTGGGCTCACATTTCACACGCTTCGTGGCCCCATAGGGAGCTCCACCGAAGGTCCCAGTGGCGCAGCCCGCATGCGTCACGCACACCCATTTCGGCACACCCCTCACACGTTTCGTGGCCCCATGGGGAGCTCCACCGAAGGTCCCAGTGGCGTAGCCCGCATGCGTCACGCACACCCGTTTCGGTACACCCCTCACACGTTTCGTGGCCCCCATAGGGAGCTCCACCGAAAGTCCCAGTGGCGCAGCCCGAATGCGTCACGCACACCCATGTGGGCACACCTTTCACACGCTTCGTGGCCCCATGGGGAGCTCCACCGAAGGTCCCAGTGGCGCAGCCCGCACGTGTCACGCACACCCATTTCGGCACACCCTTCACACATTTCGTGACCCATAGGGAGCTCCACCGAAGGTCTCAGTGGCGCAGCCCGCATGCGTCACGCACACCCATGTGGGCTCACATTTCACACGCTTCGTGGCCCCATAGGGAGACACCCCTCACTCGTTTCGTGGCTCCATCGGGATCTCCACCGAACGTTCAGTGGCGCAGCCCGAATGCGTCACGCACACCCATGTGGGCACACCCATCACACGTTTCGTGGCACCGTAGGGAGCTCCACCGAAGGTCCCAGTGGTGCAGCCCGCATGCATCACGCATACTCTTGTGGGCACACCCCTCACACATTTCGTGGCCCCATAGGGAGACACCCTTCACTCGTTTCGTGGCCCCATAGGGAGCTCCACCGAAGGTCCCAGTGGCGCAGCCCGCACGTGTCACGCACACCCATTTCGGCACACCCCTCACACGCTTCGTGGCCCCATAGGGAGCTCCACCGAAGGACCCAGTGCCCGCACGCGTCCGCCACACCCATGTCGGCGCACCCCTAACACGTTTCGTGGCCCCAGAGGGCGCTCCACCGAAGGTCCCAGTGGCGCAGCCCGCATGCGTCCGCCACACCAATTTCGGCACACCATTCACACGCATCGTGGCCCCATAGGGAGCTCCACCGAATGCCCCAGCCACCTCCCGCATGCGTCCGCCTCACTAATTTCGGCACACCCCTCGCGCGGCCTCACAGGGAGCTCCATTGAATACGGTATTTGCAATTTGGTTCGCAAAGCTGCATATGGTTGGGTCCTTCGCCAGGCTAATGTTTTGAAGAGACTGGATTCGCCCCGCGGATTTTCCAACACGGCAAGAAACCAGGTCCTCAAGGACCTCAGGGTGGCTCCGAGCGAAGCAATAATCCTCAACATCCCCTGGTTTGCTTCCATTCTCGGGCTGGCCCTGGGACACGTCACCGAAGAGAGCTCCGTAGAGAGAGAAATTGGGACTGGTGAGCAAGCGTTCTCTCTACATCCTCGGCTTTGGGGCCGTTGTCTAACCAATCGGTCAACCGGAAGATGAGAGGGTTCGTGACTGACCCCCTTGCTGTCAAACAATGTGCTATCTAGCTGTGCATATACATGCTGGCCTGCGTCTGGGCTGGAGGCAGGCCAGCTCGAGCCGCCTTGCAGCTCCGTTACTTCCTCCCTGGGCGAAAGAGCTTCATGAGCTGAAAAAGCAACTCGCCCTTGCCCGTCTGGCCGCGGCCGCTCGGTCCAGCTGATGCTGTCCTCGCTGCTTTGCGGTCTCTCTCGGTCACTGGAGTCGGTGACCTCGATCTCACCCCTCCGAACACCGGTGACGCGGCCGCTTGTGATGACGGAATCTTGTCTGCTGACTCTGCTCGGCGCCCAGACCTCTTCGGCGCGCCGTGCGGGTTGCTGCCGCGCTCCGAGCTGCGCCTGGTGAACTCCTTGACCCTCTGTGCCACGCTTGGGCTTGGGTGGCCGAGGCGAATCCGCAGGCGCCGTGGTGGCACAGTCCCCGTGCTCCGTGCTCCGAAGCGTTTTGCCAGGGGGCGGCAGCGCCTCTTTGATGGGTGCGAATATAGCCCCCATGAGGGGAAGCGGATTCGACACACAATCGGACAAGGGGCAGAAGTTGTTGGGCGTGTGCGCTGGTGGGAAAAAGAAGAAGAGAAAAAAAAGAGTCCCTGTGCTCCGAAGCCTCTGACTCTGCCTCGGGCGGCCCGCCTGGCGTCGGGGGCACCCCGTCACAGGCTCCCCCCGGGCCGGCTGGCGCAGAGGGCCGTTCCGCCCGAGGGGCCGTCGCTCGAAGGCCAGGCTGGCCAGCCGAGGTTGCGTTGCCTGGCACGGCGGCAGCAGCAGCGACCTACTGCTGGATCATGAACTTACCAGCCTGGAACATATCACTATCCATATGCTGGGCACCTCCTCATCACGATGCCAATCTTAGGGATTCCTTTATTTTTGAGGGCGGACCCCTAAGATTGTCATCGCCTTTTGGCGTGTCAATCTTAGGGATAGGGATACGTTCGAGGCTGGTAATGAACGTGTACATTTGGTTGGTCATCTGTTGCGTTCCAACCGTAGTCTGGATCAACGGCTTCTCGGACTGCTCCATCGTGTTGGTAGTCTCTTCCTCGGCCATCGACCTGGGAGCGGGCGGAGCTGCTGAGCACGACCGTGTCCTCTAGGTGTGCCGTGACTTGCTCGATATCCTTGCGTTATTGCCGACGTAGTTGTTCTGGGCGACGATGTGGGCTGAACATGTGGCAACTCCTGCGTATAATCGTGCTCCGATCCTCCATCCATGTCGTCGTCCCTGCTCTCCTCGGCGTCTCTTCGCTCCTTCTCCTCGGCATCGATCGCTGCACCATGGACGGCAGCTCCTCCTTGCTCTTCATTAGCGCCTTGAGGTGGTCACTCAAGGTCTTGAGCTTGGCGTACTTCTTGTCTGCGATCTTCTGCGCGTCGTCTGCTTACTTCTGAATGTGATCGATGACCTTGCGGCTCCTGATGATCGAAGCGTCGACCCATGCCAACTGCTCGAACACTGTCTTCTCCGCGATCATCATCCTGCGAGGCACCCCGACGAGGCGGACCGTGTTGCTGGTGTTCTCGTCCATTGCCCATTGCAACGTGTACTGCTGCGGCGCGATCGCCAGCTTGCTCTTCACATTCCAGAGATACTCCAGACTTCGTAATAAAAGGGAGGGGGTCTGGACCCTCCAAGACAAGCCATTTCAGACCTCCCCCGTGGGAGAACCCTCCAAAACATCGTCCCCAGACCCCCCAGGCCCTCCAAGATAGCCTGGAAGAGACCCCCCCCCGAAATGAGACCCCCCCTCCCTTTATTACGAAATCTGGAGTACTCGTTCTTCTCCTCCGTCGCGGCACCTGACTTCAGCGGCTGGTACTCCTCGCTCCGCAGCGCCTCGAAGGGGGTGGCCATCCTCACGGCGGGCGGTCCGTCGTCGGATGCAATGATGAGCGTGCCCTCCTCCTTCTTCCATGGTGCCGTCTCTGTCTTCCTGCGGGCGCTCGAGGCACGAGCGCTTGGCGCGCGCGCACGCCTGGGCGCCTGGCAACGATGCGTCCGGCTGCCGCCAGTGCTGCCTGCAACGCCCGCAGTGAGTATCGCCTTGCGGGCTGCTGTCGCCGCAGATGCACTTTCGGGGCGCCATGGCTGCTGTCTCGAGACAAAATTACTCAGGAAGTGATTGCTCTGACCTGCCGAATGGCAGTGGGCAGGGCGAAGCAACGAAGAATCTCAGACCTGACCTGGCGGCCTTCTGAGGCCTGAGCTCAAAGAAGCTGTCCTGCCCAGCTGGCTTGGTAAATGTTTGTCTTGAGCCAAAATGGCTTGAGCCAAAATGGCTACGGTCCTCCTCCTCCTCCTTCTCCTCCTCCCCCTCCTCCTCCTCCTCCTCCTCCTCCTCCTCCTCCACAACCTCAACCTCCTCCTCATCCCCACTCCTGGTGGGGCCGCACCCTCTGATCCTGACAGGAGAGTTGGCCGGCGGAGCAGCAGCGGTACGAGAGGGCGTTCGAGACTTTGGGAGAGGGTTGCCAGGACGTCTTGTTTCAGGGAGGGGGGCGGGAGGAGGAGGAGGAGGAGGAGGAGGAGGAGGAGGAGGAGGAGGAGGAGGAGGAGGAGGAGGAGGGGAGGGGGAGAGGGAGGAGGAGGAGGAGGAGGAGGAGAGGAGGAGGAGGACGAGGAGGAGGAGGAGGAGGAGGAGGAGGAGGAGTGGGGACCAGAGTAAACCCAGGATGCGTCAACGATGTTGAAATACACCCCTCCGTCCCCAGCCCCTTCACTCTCTTCACAAGTCCATACAAGGATTCCCTTTTCCACTGCGGTAGTGGGCTTGTCACCGAGGCGAGAACGCGGCGTGTGAAGGATCCACCCTTAATGCATCTAGCTACAAGGCGCGCAAAGAGTTAGAATTATAACGATCCAGTAAGTGTCAAGCTAAAGCCTCACCTTGACAAGGATCTGCCCTCCACCCTTTTGGCAGTCGCATCGTTTCGACGCTCTGGTGATTGAACGTGCGGACGTCTCACGCGAGGGCTGCATTTCGAAAAGGAGCCACCCTCCATCCTTGCAATTGTTGCCCCATGTAGAGTTTCGGGCCAAAGAGTTCGAAGAGGTCACAAGCGATTGCCACATCATTGAAAACGGGCAGGCCTCCTGCACCTGCTGGAAATGGTTAGAGCGAGTGTGCGCAGCGCTCCGGCGAGAGTCGCATTTTTTACCCAGCGTCCATCCATCCGCGCAATTGCTGGAAATGTGTCAAGCGAACGTGCGCGGCGCGAGGGCGAGGGCCGCATTTCGAAAGCGACGGGCCTTCCATCTGCGTAGATTTGGGGGGTTAAGATTCAGCATAGCACTTGTAAGGAAGCCTCAAGCGAAACGCCTGGCCCAGCCTACGGACATGCCGGGACATGCCTGGTGTTGCGACACGGGGAAGTGGTTCATAAGGACGAGGGATAGAGGGGGAGGAGGAGGAGGAGAGATTAGGGAATGGTTCGGGGAGGACGACAAGAATGTTTTATCCCCCCCGTGGCCCTTGGAGGGGGCCTCGGGGCAGGATAGGTGGCTGCAGGATGAACCTTCGTGTGCCATGACTCGAGTCGAGCCGAGAAGGAGGGGTGGGACCAGAGTAAACAGAGGATGCGTCAACGATGTTGCCATACACTCCCGTTGCAGGACCCCTCCTCATTGCCCCTTCCCTGTTTGCCCTTGCCCTCATTGCCCTTGCCCTTCTGCTGAGAGTCCCAGCCGCGCCAGCCGCGCCACGCCCTCTCGGCCAGGGACTGCTGGGTGTCGCAGAGGCTGCAAGGGGTCTTCTTGCAAGTGGCCCAGGTCCAGCCCGGGCAGCCGTCACAAGGACACAAGACGTACGACTTGGCGCGACAAGTCTTGATTGTCACGGCGGGAAGCGCTCCCCTTGAATGACGACCGTCGTTGTGAGTTACCGTCGGTGGACCTTCTTATGGGGCCACGAAGCGCGTGAAGGGTGTGCCGACATGCGGCCAGACCACCATGTGGGCTTCCATTAGGGCCTCAGGTGAAGATTACTATGGGCCACGAAGCGTATGAGGGGTGTACCGAAATCGAGGGTGGAACTGCGTGCGGGCGCTGCCGCTAGGGCCTTCGGTGGATTTCACTGTGCGGCCCCGAAACGTGTGAGGGATTCGCCGACATGGCAGATGGAACCGCATGCGGGCGCTGCCACTGGAGCCTTCGGTGGAGCCCCCATATGGGACCATGAAACGTTTGAGGGGTGGACCACATGCAGGCGTTTCCACTGGGGCCCTCGGTGGAGCTCCCGAAGGGGCCACGGTGCGCGTGAGGGCTGTACCGAACTTTATGGTGGAATTGCATGCGGGCGTTGCCACTGGGGCCTTGGGTGGAGCTCCCTATGGGGCCACGAACCGTGTGAGGGGTGCACTGAAATTGTAGTGGAACCGCATGCGGGCGCTGCCATTGGGGCCTTCGGTGGAGCCTCCTATGGGGCCACGAACCGAGTGAGGTGTGCACCGAAATGGCGGGTGGAACCGCATGCAGGCGTTGCCACTGGAGCCTTAGGTGGCGCTCCCTATGTGCCCACGAAACATGTAGAGACTTGTGCCGGACTGGGGGGAACTGCATGCGGGCGCTGCCCCTGGAGCCTTGGGTGGAGCTCCCTGTGGGGCCCCGAAACGTGTGAGGGGTGCACCGAAATTGATGGTGGAACCGCATGCAGGCGCTGCCATTGGGGCCTTCGGTGGAACTCCCCATAAAGCCACTAACCTTATAAGGGGTGCACCGACATGGGGGTGGAACTGCATGCGGGCGTTTCCGCTGGGGTCCTCGGTGGAGCTTCCCATGGGGCCACGGAACGCGTGAAGGGTGTGCCAAACTGGAGGGTGGAAACGCATGCGGCGCTCCCACTCGGACCTTAGATGGAGCTCCCTATGGGGCCACGAAACGTCTGAGGGGTGTGCCGAAACGGGGGTGGAACAACATGCGGGCGCTGCCACTGGGGCCTTAGGTGGAGCTCCCCATGGGGCCACGAAACGTCTGAGAGGTGTGCCGAAATTTGTGGTGGAACTACATGCGGGCGCTGCCACTGGGGCCTTGGGTGGAGCTCCCTATGGGGCCACGAAACGCGTGAGGGGTGCACCGAAATGGAAGTGGAACAACATGCGGGCGCTGCCACTGGGGCCTTCGGTGGAGCTCCCTGTGGGGCCCCGAAACGTGTGAGGGGTGTACCGAAATCGATGGTGGAATTGCATGCGGGCGCTGCCACTTGAGCCTTCGGTGGAGCCCTCTATGAGGCCACGAAGCGCTGCACTTGGTGCGGAGGGCAGAGGCAGGGATGGGAGGAGGGAGGAGGGGAAGGAGGAAGCAGTGACGCGGGGCGCTGTCTCTTCAAAAAACGATGGCCCAAAACCACAGGATGATTGGGAATTGAAAAACCCGCTGGGAAAAAAACAATGATGGTGGCCTCTCGGGGCCCTTTTTGGGCCGGCTATTGGAGCTCTGTTGGGGCGTCGTGGAGGCATGCTTGGCCGTCTTGGGACCATGTTGGGCGTCTTGGTGCGATCGTTCGGAGAGTCGAGGCCCTCACGGACCGTCTTGGAAGCTTCTTGGGGCCTTCATGGGCCTTTCCAGAAGACGCGGGAAACCCCAGGGAGCACGCGGGCAGCCCAAGAAGATTTGGCAACGTGGGCTCTGGGCCTTAAAGATTCCGCGGGCGTGCTCAAGGGATTCGGCAAAGGCCCTGAGTATACGCCCATCCCGTGCCCAGCGGCACGGTAGCGGATCTAGGCACAAGAAGCGCATGACTTCCCTGTGGTCCGCAGGATTTATTGTTTAGATCCGCGCGTTCAAAAGCATGTGAAACTAGATCCAGCATGGTAAAATTGATCCTTGCTTAAAAACATACAACATAGATCCAACATGGTAAAATAGATCCGACATGAATATCCATGACAAAATAGATCCACATAGGATAAAGCACTTCATGAGCATTAAACACAACTTCCACACACAACATGCAACATCCAAGTGACATAGGCTAAAATGGCCATTGGGGAAGGCGGAGGAGGGGAGGAATACAGCTCAGAACGAACAAAAACATGTACTTCAGAGGCCAAGAAGAAGAGGGAGGCCAGAAAAAAGAGGAGGACGAGGAAGATGAGGAGAACAGTAGCGCAGTGGTTCGCGTAGTGTTTCTGGGTAGCGTTCTTCCCCCAAGGATGATGATCCATCTTCCATCTTCCTTCCTCCCTCGTAACTCGCCCTTACTGCCTCCCCTCCTCTACTATTCCGCTCCTCTTCCTCCCTCCGTACTTGCTCGTCTGCCTCCTCCCCCTCCAATGGCCCCCTCGGCCCTCGGTTTCCTCGCGAGGGCGAGGGCCCCCGCGGCGCCACGGCGCCGACAGATCGCCGCGGCGATGGCGGCGAAGCGCCAGAAGTTTGCTGGCCAGAAGTTCGAGCACGCCCTGTTTGAGGCTGTCAAAGACAGCACTTTCTTCGAGTATAGGGAGGAGACCCTCCTTATAAATCCCCCTCTTCCGCCCCTTCCTCCCACTCCACCTCCCCCTCCCCTCCTCCTCCTCATCCTCCTCCACCTCCCCCCCATCCTCCCCCCCCTCCTCCTCCTCCTCCTCCACCTCCCCCTCGTCTTTCTCCTCCTCGTCGCCCCTCTTCTCCTCAACGCCCTCCTCCGAATCATCATTATCATCAGCATCAGCATCATCATCAGCATCAGAATGTGCATCATCCTCATCAGCATCACCATCGTCATTATCATCACGAGCATCATCAACAACAATAACATCATCAACAACATCCTCATCTTCATATTCCTATCCACCTGCCTCATCCGTCTTCCCCCCCTCTCGCCAGTTCCCTCCCGCCCGCTTTCCGCAGGAGCTCGCGGGAGCTCGCGACATCGAGAAGCTGCAGAAATACAAGGCCGTGATTAATGCAGTGCCCAGCGGCACGCCAGGGATAACTAGGAGTGAGGATGGGAGGATAAGGCGGAGATGGATGAGGTCAGGACGAGGAGGTACGAGAGAGGGGCGGAAGGAGGTGCGCTGACGGGCTGGAGGAGGGAGGATCAGACAGGACGAGCATGGGGAATGTTTGCATGTCCTCATCCATCCTCCTCCTCGCCTCGTCGCACTAATCATCGCATCCCCTCCTCAATGCACACCTCATCCCGCTCGTGGCCCGTGTCGCTCACATGCTCCGTCCACCTCGGATCGTCGAGCTCCTCGACGTCTCACCCTTGTATTCCCCCCCCCCCCCCCCCCTTCCGCACCTTTCCAACCACTCCACTCATCCCATTCCTCATCCTACACGTTCCTCCTTCTCTCACTGAATCCCCCGACCCCCTGTCCCCAGGCACTCCGCAAGTACCCATGAGGAACGCCTTCAAAAAGGTCGCGGAGATGAATGAGGATCAATGGCGCCTCGGAGAGGAGCGCGACAGCTGGGCCGACAAGCAGTCTCGCCGCGTGAGGGCCATGAAGCGAGACGCCATGCAGAGTTTCATCAAGATGAAATCATCGAATGCCACGTTGGAGAGCACCAAGTGGAAGTGGTTGCAGGGTTCTTGGTGCTTCAACGTAACCACGCACACTATCTTCACTCCTTCATCTCTCCCTTCTCCTTATCATCGCATGTCATATCGCATCTTCTCATCCCCCATGCCTGCGCGCACCCAGCCCAGGCTTCACCAACGACAGCCCCGCCGAGAGCGGCGACGACGACCACGGCGACCACGGCGAGACCTTCGCGCGGCGCCACGGCTTCGACCCGGAGGAGCAGGTGTTCCAGGGAAGGAGGTATGAGAAGAGGTGAGGGGGGGATAACAGGAATGAGACGAACGAGAATGAACTCCTACGGACTCCTATGGGATGGCGCATGCCTGCGTCGGAGTGCGTAGGAATTCATTCCCGCTCGTATCTTTCTTGCTCTGACCCTCTCACCCCAGAGATCCGAGTATGAGTGGAGGGGGAGAGTACGGGAGAGGCTGGACGAGGAACGGAGTACGAAAGGGACGGGCGGGGAGGAACAGGAGTGCACGTTGGAGGAGAGGGTGCGATGCAGATCTGGCCGATCGCGAGCAGGTGGCCACGCGCAGGAAGGTCTGGCCCGACGGGACCATCGGAGGCCCCGAGCCGCCGCTCCCACTCGAGGACGACGAGACTTGCGACGGCGGGGAGCAGGTGGTCGCCAGATGGAAGGACGGCAAGAGCTACTACGCGACCCCGCAGCTCAGCTACAAGAAGCTGCGCGAGATGGACGGCGCCAAGAGGGCTGACAATGGTGGGGGCGGCGGCAACGACGAAACATGATAGGAATACGATGGAGGAGAGGAATGAGGAACGGGAATGGAACGGGAGTGGGTCAATGGGAACGGGAACGGGAACGGGTCAAGGTGTAGAGCGTGAGGTGATGAGGGGGTGGGTGAGCACTCAGACTCCTACGCGCTCACCTGGTGTCCTACGAGGCCCCACGCGGTCCTACGAGGTCCTACGCGGTCCTACGCGTGAGCGTAGGACCGCGCATGAGGTCCTACGCGGTCCTACGCGTGTGCGCAGGACCGCGCAGGACCCCATATGAGTTCGCTGGCGTCCAACGCGTCGCTCGCACCGCACGCGTTGCAGCCAGGACTGCAGCATACGACGAGTACGAGTTCGACGGCAGCACCTGGCGCCCCATCGAGAAGAACGAGAGGGGAGTGAGGATCGCCATGCGGCCATGTTCCCACCATCACCCTCCCAGCCCTCCTAACCCTCGCCCTCCACCACATCCCCATACCAACGTCCCAATTCGTGGTCTCAACACCCGCTTCATCTATCTGAACACGGTTCCGTCCGGGCTCTCGTCGTTCGCTTCCGTCCCCACCCGATGAGTCATCCTCTCATCCTCATACGCCCCATCGTGCCTCCCTCCGTGGCCGCCCCCCCCCCCCCCCTCGCGGGCTGCCAGGACGTCGCGCATCATGCGCAAGCACAACAACACAGGCGCGCCCAAGCAGCAGCTGCAGCTCACTGTGACGAACCTCGAGCAGGGTGACTTCGACAGCGCGTTGAACGGAACGAAGGCTGGAAGGGGGGGGGGGGGGGCCGTAGACGGTGGAAGACGGGGAAGGATGGGGAATGGCACCACGGGCCGACTGAGGGAAGAGCGGACAGAGCCACGGGGATGCACGCAAACACTTTTGAAAACATGAAGGGGGAGGTGGGAGTGGAGGGTCGGACGTGAGAGGATCTTGAAAAGGGCCGTGCGGGGGCATGAGAGAGACGGCTACCCCTTTGGGATCGACCGTCGGGAGTTTTCCAATCGCGGTGGTTGGACAAGTTTGAACATAGTTCCAGGACGTATCCATGGGCGTCTCGTTCTCGTTACGTGTTGCTGCATGTGTGTTGCGGTGCCGTGGTCACCCGCAGGCCATCATGCAGTCCCTGGCGCACAAGAAGATTGACGAGGCGGAGGCCGACATGATGAAGCAGACTCTGGTCAAGGACGGCAAGGTGGCGGCGCGCAAGCGCCCTGCTGCTGCGACGACGAAGCAGAAGATCACCGAGGAGTGCGTGAAGAAGCAGAAGATCACCGAGAAGGAGAGCGCGAAGAAGCAGATGATCATCGAGAAGACGGCCGAGCCCGAGCACGGCGAGCCGAGCCCGAGCACGGCGACGGGGCCACCGAGGAGCGCGTCAGGACTGCGCCGCCTCCCTCCTCGGTTTCATCCTCCTTCCCACCGTCAACGACCCTCATTCCCCACCCTCGCTCTCAGAACCATGGCATTCACACCGTTGCCCTGCTCGTCCTCCTCCCCCTCCTCCTCATCATCCTCGTCCTCTGCCTCCTCCTCCCCATCATCCGCCTCCTCCTCGTCCACTTTTTCATGGCCATCCTCGCCCTCCACCTCTTCCTCATCCTCCTCCCTCCGCCGCGCGCTCCATCTCCACCTCGCAACCCGCTCCATCCGCATAGTCTGTGTCGCTGCTGCTCCGCCCCCTGCCATCGCCACCCCAGGATCGTTGGACGACGCGGGCGCGCAGTCGGTGGATTCGTTCATGCCCGAAGCGTCGGATGACGACGGCCTGCTGCTGGACGGCCCCGTCGAGCCGCGCGGCGATCGGGTCGACAGGTTCCTGCGCGGTGCTGCGCAGGGTGCCTGCTCGTGACTGGAGCGTGGGCGTGCGATGCAGCCACTTGAGTTGTTCGTGTTTTTTTGTTGTCAAATTTGCGTTGTGAGGTCCCCGCGGGCAAGCCGAAACAGCTCGCGGGGGCACCGCGCATGTGGCTGGTGGACGCATCAGACGCCCACGCGCTAGTGCTGGGCCACGCGCGGCCTTGCACACCCCCAATTTCAGGGGACTGCCGTCGCACGGCTTGCTTGCGCGCAGGCGAGCGGAGGGAGTGCGCCTGCGGTCCGCAGGGATTCTCCGATTCGGAGTGAAAGTGGCGTTCGTCCTCTTGCTTCTCATCCCCCTCGTTCATACCACCCCTCCTCCGTCTCACCTCCCCCACGCGTTCAAACGGGGTCTGTGGGCGCGGGCGCTATGCGCTGAATCAGGAGGGTAGTGGTGAGTCGTTCAGCCCGACGCGGGCTTCCTATAGGCCCCAGGTGCACCAACCCCCCCCCCCCCCCCCCCCCCCCCCCCCACCCCCCACCCCCACCCCCCCCCCACCCCCCACCCCCACCCCACCCCACCCCACCCCCCCCCCCACCCCCCCACCCCCCCACCCCTCAAAAAAAATGTTTCCAATATGACCTCACGATCCCCCTCGCGATGTCATCGCGAGACCCACACACACACACACACACACACACACACACACACACACACACACACACACACACACACACGATTACCCGACAGAACCCGACTGCAAAAGAACATGATGTGCAAACGCCCTCTTGAAACGGACAGGTTGGTACGAAGGATGCGAACGGCCCGAACGAGGGGGTGCATGTAGGCGAGTACGGGCCATATAAACAATACGCGGCATACGAGCGCCATCACTTTCCATTGCCAATCGTCGCTGTCCGCACTAGGCGTTGCAGGCCCAAGACATGCCCACTGGTGATATTGAGTTCAAGGGATTCCTGTCACCCAGCGCTCGCCGTTCGCGTCTCATGAGTCTCCTGGGCGCCACGCCGCGCTCTCTGAGCGTCGAGCTGATGGAGATTGGCGCGGTAGCAGAGGGCCCCCTCAATCACATGCCCTCGCCCCCAGATACAGATACAACATTGCGCAGTGGATTGCCGAGTTTGTTTTCGGCAGTGCACATCCCTTCCCAGGCAGCTGCTGACGCCGCGCTGGCCGCGGCGAAGCGTCAGCGCGAGGGCGGGGTGCAGGAGAGCGAGGCCCAGGAGGGCAAGGCCCAGGATGAGGACGGTGCCAGGAACGGTGCGAGCAGTGTCCACAGCACGTGTGCAGGTGATGGCGAGGCCAGCGGTGACCCCGACACCGACGTTCGTGAGGGCTCTCAGGCGGTGGTCGACGATGCTGTCCCGGACTCTGACAGCGATGCGCCACTGGTTACTCCCCAGGCAGCGGCGGCTGCCGCCGCCCCAGTCGGTGAAGGTGCTGCCCCCCTGGAGGCTGCGCCGCATTCTGGCGAGCCCCCAGCTGCGACCGACGATTCTGCCGCTGTCAAGGTGAAGGATAAGCCACAATCGCGCGACAAGGGGGACACACCCCACGAGCGGCTGGCGGAGGAGATCGAGGAGCAGCTCGACTTGGAGACGGCGTTGGAGAAGCAAGCAGCCATTCTCGCAGATGCGGCCGACGGCTGCACGGACACCTTGGCGGATCTCTTCAAGAAGGGCTTCAAGAACTACGACAGCTTCAAAGATTTTGGCGCTGAAGGCGGAGGTGATGCGCCCGATGAGCACCGCGAGGACGACCCCGATGAGGCCAAGTTCTGGCAGATGCAGAAGGACAACGTCTTCAACTTCAACACGCGGTCCAAGGCGGGCAACGCAGTGGTTGGCAGGTGGAATCGGTGGAGCAGGAACCCATCTAACGCAGAGAAGAAGGCCGAGTACATCGCCCTGACGGGCAACACCGCTGCTCAGCAGAAGTGGCGGCAGAACTGGCTGAAAGACCGGTACCAGCAGCACCTGATGACCTTGCGCAAAGAGACCGCCATCGTCAAGGAGACGTTCTCGGACGCCTATTACTACACGATCGGGCGGATGGCCGTGGAAGAAGGCGGTGGTCGACAGGGGGCTCGCAACTCGGTGAACTACGCGCTGAAGTCCATCGCGGTAGGCCCGCCGTACTGGAAGTACGACATGCGGGTCAAGGACTACAAGTTCCTGTACAAGCTGGGGGGCATCAAGGAGCGCATGGAGACCAAGTGGGTGACGGTCACGGAGAAATGGAGCGCCGAGCATGGCAAGGACATACGGGGAATACATTGAACCACTCATCGTATCCTCCTGACTCGTCCAGCTCACCTACCTGATCCTCCCGTCACAATATGCGTGCGCCAGCTATCGCATTTCTTCGTTTCTCTTCCAGTCGTTCTCCGTTGTCGCCGCCTCTTCCTCCTCGCCATCGTCATCATCCCCATCCTCCTGCTACCTCTCCCCTTCCTCTGTACCATGAGCATCGATCATACTCACCATCTGCATCACCATCTTCAGAAAGAGCATCGTCACCAACGCACTCCTCATCAGTACCATCACTACCACCACCACCACCATCTTCGCATCTTCGTTGCGACGCCCCCCCCCCCCCCCCAGGGCACGAGCTCGGCGGCCAGCGCGTCGGGCATCGTGGATCTCCGCCACATCTACGGCGGCATCGGCGAGATCGCATCAGGGCACATCGCCGTCGGGGCAGGCAGCGCCGTTGCAACGGGCGGTGCCAGCGACCAGACCGCGGCTGCGGCGGCGACCCCAGCGACGACGCCTATGACGACGGCTAGTCATGCTGCTGCTGGAGGTGACGCTATGCAACCGCCGACCGCCAAGAAGCGCCGCGTCATCAAGCCCACGGATGCCGAGGGTGACTCTACGGCGGCGACGGCGGGGGCGGCGGCGGCCGCCACGCCAGCGGAGGAGGCGAAGGCGACGGAGGCGGCGGTGATCACGAAGCAAGCGGCGAAGAGGATTGCACCTGCAGCTGTATCGGACCTGTCGACGGACCCTCTCCTTAAGAAGCGTGCCAAGCCCAAGGCGTCGACGACTGCGAAGGTGAATTCGGGAGCTCAGCTCACCAAGGGCAACTACGGCGTTGCGCAGGCTGGGGCGGCCTCGCTCCTGATGGAGATCAAGAAGACCGTGGACAACAACAAGTGGGCCTGGGCCAACGCGCCAGTGCACCTGGACAAGATCACGCGTGCCATGGACAAGCTGACGGAGATCCTTGCAGGGCGCACGGAGTTCGGCGAGTTCCTGAGCAGCGACCTCGGGGCCATGCGATCGGCCTTGGTGAAGAGCAAGAGGGATGACGAGGTCGAGAAGCTTGACAGGTACATGGCCGATTTCTCCGAGAAGATGAACCCTGTGATCGGCGACCTCGAGCGCGAGACCCGTATCCTCATCAGCCAGCAGAGGGCCAGGGAGGAAGCCATCCATGACAAGGATGATGACAAGTCGACGAAGGGAGCTGGCAGTTTGCGCAGTTCCCGCAGGGCCAAGTCTTCGGCCTGATGATGTCCGAGGACATCCACATCACGCGCGTAATTTGCGGGGTTTGCACCAGGTGCCAGCTGGCTAAACTCCCGCCCCCCAGACGTCACCACATGAGGATCGATGAGTGGAGGTGGGTTGATACAGCGGTGCGAGCTTGGCCTCACTCAGATATGTCGATATGCCTATTGCTATACCTGGGGATGTATACACATGTTCGCTACAGCCATGTGTGTATAAATAATAATTACATATGTATATATATGTGTGTGCGTGTGTATGCTATTCTGTGTATACGCCATGTTTGTCCGACCCGTCTCTACCCGCCCCTCGCCCGAATGTCCCTCCTCGTCCTCATCGTATCCACCTCGTCGCCCTCGGCAATGACCTCCTCCTCTTCATTTTCCCCCGCCTCATCTCCCATCCATTCCACGGTCCTGATCCTCCCTGGTCTCATCGTGTTCCCGCGTTCTGGCCCTGTCGTTTCAGGCGCTTCAGCATGGTCTTGATGTACTGCGCGTGCTGCTGAGCTATACGCATTTGGAGGAGCGCCACGTGTTGCTCCCGTTGCCATGCCACCTCACACTCGAACTCTATTTCCTCCTCAACCTCCCACCTCCTCGTCATGTCTCCTCACACCTCCCGCTCCTACAGACTCCCTGAGTCCGATCCTCCCTAATCCTGTCCCTCCTCATCGCCCTCGTCCGTGTCATCGTTCTCTTCATCCTCGTTCTCCTCGTCGTCTTCCTCCTCGTGAGTTTCTGCGAGTGTAATTGGCATGAACGATGGCGTGATCGCCGTGGTGCCTAATGCCCAGCCGATGCGCGCCCATATCTGACGCCGCCGTCTCGGTTGTGCCTTGACCCGCTCCAAGAGCAATTTCGGGCTGCCTGGCGTAATTGGTGCACATTTCAGCGATCCGAACACGATTTCGAAGCACTTACTCGACGCGCGCCCCTTAGGACCCCCGTAGGGCCCCGTAGGACCCCCGTAGGACCCCGTATGACTCGATCGTCAAACCCTGATATTTTACAGGGATGGCGACCCCGTAGGACCCCGTAGGACCTCCGTAGGACCCCCGTAGGACCCCCGCAGGACCCCCGTAGGACCCCGTAGGACCCATCAGAATCACTAAAATTATGTTCAAACGGTGTCATAAGCAATCTGAGCCGCACAATCTCCAACCCGACTGCGTGTGCGCCGGCCCTCCCTCCCCAGACAACCCCTCCATTTGCGACTCCTGGCCTGCGCCGCAGGATCTGCTGCAACAGGCCGCCCGCTGCATCTGAGTAGGCTTCTCCAGTGGCGCGCTGACTTTTCGCGCGCGCATGGATGAGGAGGGGGATGTGATGAGCCAATGATGACAACATGGGTTCGCGTGTGCTGGGTGGGATGTCAGCGTTCTGTTTGAACCCTGTCGGTCTGCTGGACCAGCGCCGATGTGCGATGGGAGCTGCGCTCGAGCTGCCAATGTGTGCGTTTTGTTTGAGCGCGACTGTGCGCGCCTCGCCCATGACCCACAATGCCACTAAGGATGGGCCCGCCAGGTGGGGAGCCTGGCGGACCCGCCCTCTGTGAAGGGCCCAGCGTGGCTCGATTGCGGTAGTGGTCCGACGTGCACATGCACATGGGGTCACGCATGGAACTAAGAGTACAGCCAGGGGTTCCGTAATGAACGGGCGGGTGGGTCTGATGCCATACTGGGGGCGCTGGCTAATAATGTTGGGTAGGAATGCGACGCGACAAGTGGGGCACATGTTAGTCCATGAAATATTGCATGTGTAGGGGTACACGTGCAGACAGACATTGGCCGTGCACGGGGCTCACACCATGTGATAGTGACAAGTGTGTAGATATATTGTGTGTATCACATGTTGTTGTCCGGTGTGTATAAGCAGTCATGAACGCTCACTGCCGAAATATGCATGCTGGATCAAGTCTGACCACGCTGCCTGGCATAGACAGTGCGACCCGCCCCGCAGTTTTTTTCCATGCTTGGCTCAGCCAAGAGGCGGCGCCTGCACGACTTGCTCGATTTTCTGCCTTACTTGCAATCCCTATGGGCGGTTGGGAAAATATCGGTGCGAGATTTCAGTGTGGCGTGCCGCTATGCAGAGGAGGCGCGTGAGTTGGGGGCGCCGTTTGGGCAGTTCGGAATGGACCCCGACAGCCAGAGTGGCAAATATCAATGCAACATGGACACCCTTGTGTCCACATACAACGAATTCGAATATGTAAATCTCCCACCGGGTAAACGTAAACACAATAACATGCCATTCAAAGTATCACTTGTGTATGAATCGTTTGCCGACGAGATCCGATGCAATCGAGACGTGATCAGGACTGTTGAGAACACTCGCTGGCCACAATGCTACTACGAAAGCCGCGCTGTGCTTAATCATGGGGCCAACGGGGTTGTGATTCCATTAGCTCTCTACACGGATGGGGTTCGGTACCAATCGCCCTTGCATTGTAACGCTGGCTCGGTGGTAGGTTTCTGGCTGGTAAACGTAGCGACACAGTAGCGACATCTGATTTGCAGCGTTAGATCGAATGCATTGTGCTCGTGCGGGTTCAGAGGGCGGTGCTCGACATGGCTAATACTAGAGTGCATCCGCTGGCAGTTGCAGATTTTAGAGACTGGAGTTCGGCCGCAGTGTCGATATGACGGGCGCGCCGCTGGCAATGACCATCCGATCTCGCGGCTTCGGGCGAAGCACGGCGAGACACGTGTTTTCCGCGCTGCTGTGCTCTGGGTGAAAGGGGATTGGGCGGATGCAAACAAAACGCACGGTATTCCAGCAGTTACATCTACGAACAGGCCATGTCCATATTGTAAGTGCGCGGCGCACTGCATGCATGCTTCCTACCCAGATGTGCAACCATATGATTTGCCATGGGAGAACATCAGATGGGGGAATACGAGCCGGAGTGTACATCGTGCGAGATAGATGTCCGCATTGGAACTGCAACCCAGCGCAATGCAATTATAGGGGCAGCGTCGTTTAAGAAAGGAGCCAGGGAGTGGGGGGGTACATTAACAGACGACGCGAATGTAGCGGATGTTTAACTCTGTTCGGGCGATGTGCTAGTTCCATCTCACACGCTGCACCGCGTGAAAGACTTCTCTGATTGCTCGCTTCCAGTCGAGATTGTGCTCTGGAGGTTCAGGTATGACGAGTCTCGGGCGAGAGACGGCTTCGTTGTCCATCGAAGTCCTCTGTTCGGGGCGGCCACAGGGATCGAGCCATGCAGCCATTATGCAATCGATGTGAGGCATGCGTTGTGCCATGGCCCGCAGCAACGTTGGACGTCCAGCGTGGCGTGGAGAGTAATATTTGCGAGCCCTTGGAACATTAGGGCGCCCACGAAGACGAGCAAACTAGAAATGTGCATGAACAAAAACTGAACGATGAGTTAGCTACGTGGCAGCGGGCCCATGCAATACCGCAGTCAGAGAGAATCTGGGACATTGCTGTAGCCATGATTGGGGGGGGGGGGGGGGCCTGACGCTGCCACGTTGGATTCAGGTGTGCACCCTGGTTGTGTGGTGAAATTCAAAGCACATCAAACATACTGCATGGTGGTTTTCGCATTGGATCGGCTTGCGCGATGTGCCACCGTTCCGGGCTTCGATGACTTGTTGAAGGCTGGGGAGGCAGCGGTTGAGTTCATGGACATCATTAAAGCTGCTCGAATGCGATTTCCTGAGACGACGTGCCAACGGCTTTACGAATTAATGATGATACACATTGTCCGTTCGGGGTCTGCTGGCATATCGTTCACACCGAAGTACCATTTCACCATGCACCTGACAGACAGGACGGGGGAATGCTCAAATGGCGCTTGCACAGGGAATGTTCACCCCCCTTCCCCCATCATAATCATGGCGCGTACCCATCGCGTGATGTGCTAGCTCACAACATAAACATGGCGGGCGAATTATGATTGAGACGAGGAGGGTTTATATGGGAGTGTGCGTCGATAGCGATGGGCATCTGAGTGTGCGAATGGAAGGGCACGGTGGGAGGACATGACAATCCTGCATCAGGCGGGAGGAACGGGGTGATCAGATATATAACTTGGTTGGTGGGTTGGGATGGGATTACCGAATGAGCTGGTTGGGGAACATGGTCGGTGGTGAATGTGGGGACGGCTCGGGTGGAAACACTGGTAATGATGGTGCACGTGTGTACATATGTATTCGCAGCCACATATCGGAGCATGTATGCATATATTGTTTGTCTAAATAAACATACATACACATACATGCACACATGCGCAATCATACGGTCGGCTACGCCACCCCATACGATCGCGTCTAACCGCGTATGACACCGACCCCCCTAGACGCACGCCTACTGCTCGTCCGTTGTGTTCGTGTGTTGCCCCTGGAATCTGGAATCCTGGTAAGGTTGCACGCGGACGCGTGTAACGTTGGTCCGTCGGCCCCCTACGCCATCACTTAAGACCCGTCAGGACTGCTCAAGGTAATCCAGGCGGTAGAACACATAAAGGGAGACATGGCACAGAGCCCAGCGGGGATGGGAGGCGACTGGATATGAGGGATCGGGCGATAAAGATGATGGTGATGTTGTTGATGCTGATGGTGATGACGGTGATCATGATGATACTGATGATGATGCTGATGGTGGTGGTGATGCCGATAATGGTGGTGATGTTGATGTTGTTGTTGGTGATTGTGATGATGCTGGTGATGATGACTATGTTAGATCAACTTCGGTGATGGTGGTGATGGCGATGCTGATGGTGAGGATGGCGAGATGGAAGAAATGCGAATGAAAGGCGGAGGTTGGATTGATGGATTTCGCGTGCAGCGTGTCGCTGTCCGCACTCACGGGTAGTCGTTTGGCGCAACATTCAGGTAGGGTGGGGGCGCACCCAATGTTCTTGGATACCATACTACGAAATATGGCATAACCTAGTCGATCACGCCCCCCCCCAGTCAGCGTAAACTTGTGTTTCGCTCGCCGGGATCAGGTGGCATGGGAATCCTGTTGCGTGCGCCACGTGGCTCGACGAGTCCCTAAACATAGTATTGAGGACGGCGGCCGAACACGCGCATCAAATCAAGTTTGACTTTCGCACATTCAAAACGTTTGGGTTGTTGTCACGGCTCGGGCTCAGTAAGCACGTGTATTCGCCAGCCGCACCTCTAACGTGACTGCAATGAGCCTGGGCGCGCCCCGCCCCGCATCTGGCGCCCCAGATTGGATCGCCACGTCTGCCAAGGCAGTCGCGGTCGACGCTGGTTTTGGCGAGGCTGCAGCGGTCGCCCCGCTCGGCATCGAGGCTAGCCGCGCAGTGGGCATAGTGGAGCGGGAGCTTCGGACATGGACCACAACGCGTGATACGCATCTTGGGCTAACACGAACGGCTGGCGCCTCCCGCTGGCTCTGAGCTCCAAGGCTGCGCGTCGCACCAAGCTTGCGGCTCTCATATTGAAATTCGGTTGGGGAGGGGCTGGCTCGCGGACGGGCGATGCGTGAACATGGCGCTCGACGACAATCAGGGGGGAATCTCCCCCCCCCCCCCCCCTGCTGCATCACGTTCATCCCCGACGCCCCCCCTACAATCTTGTTGTCGGGGGTGCGATGGCGGATGCGATTGGGCGAGGACGTGGGCTCACTGACCCTGTTGAGCGAATTTAGCCCTTTGAGCTTGGATGCCCTCGGGGGCTGGCGGATCTTCTCTGGCAAAGGTCCAGCAGCGATCCAAGCTCGTGCCCTGGACATGACTGTCAATCCTTTCGGTTGGGAAGGTGAGCCCATTCAGGATATCACTACGCTGACTGGCATCATGCACTGTGCGTGGATCGTGTCATCTGTGGTTCCAGGAGGCGCGGTGTGGTTCAGTCCAGACTGCAGCACGTGGCTGTCGTTCCTGTGCAGGAACACATACTCGAGGGAAATACGCGGCTGGTCAGTTCTTGGCGATGAGAGCCACTGGAAGTGCAAGGCTGCCAATTTCGGGTCAGTTGTGCTGGCATGGCTCGTTATCCTTTGCGTCGTGAAACAAGTTCGGTTCGCCATCGAGCAACCCTTCAACAGTCTTTTATACCAAGTGCCGTGGGTATCCAATGCGACCATTGCAGGGTTCGGGCAGCGATATACGACTTCGTTGCATCAGTTCGGCGCGCCTTCTGAGAAGCAGCTGGAACCGCACACTAATCTGGACGCGAGTCTAGTGCATGCGCAGCTGGTACGGAAGGCGCGCCGAGTTTCCCATTCACTAGATGTGGGGCCCCGAGTGAGGCTGTACCAAGACAAAGGGTGTTTCGTCGATGGCGCCCATAAAGCTTTGAAGGAATCGTCTGCGTACCCAGAGCAGTTTGGACGCGCTATTGCCGCATGCGTTTTTGCGTCTGTCGCCTCGCACTCACCTTTTCCTGTTGAACGCGCTGTTGCAATCACACCAGGCGCGCTGTGTCAAAGCAGCTCCCAGGACAGCAACTCCCCAATGAACAAACTGCGTCCATATGACAGAACACATACTGACAACTGTAATCATGAAACCAACATGTGGATGCTGCAGCTGGGGTTCGTGACCCTACGAAACCGTGCGCGGTCCTACGGGGTCCTGCGCGGTCCTACGCAGTCCTACGCGGTCCTACGCGCACGCGTAGGACCGCGTAGGACTGCGCATATGTTGTCCTACGCGGCCCGACGCAACCCCACGCAGTCCTACGCGGTCCTACGCGGTCCTATGCGGTTCTACGCGGCCATTTGCGGTCCTACGCGGTCCTACGCGCAAGCGTAGGACCGCGTAGGACTGCGTATGACAGCGCATGAGCTCGCTGGCGTCACGAAACCCAGCTGTGCTTGTTGGGGGTGTCCGACGGTGTGTGTTCTGACCGCTGTGCGCAAATTTAAACTGCGCGCGCTGGTTTCAACTTTTTCAGACTCGCACTGTGGCATTGACGCAGGTGGTGCAGAACCAGCTGCTGCAAAGTCCCGCGTGTCCGAGGCGTTGGTTTGCTTAGACTGTGCCCGCAGACATGCTTACATGCACGGCCGCGTCCATCTGCAAGTCCTGCCGTTTGGTTGGGTCGTCCGTGCGTGAGCGCAGTCTCACGAGGCATTAGGGCATAGTTTTCCAAAGTGCAATGTGCGTAGGCAACCTACGCGCAGCAATTAAGTTGGAGCGGGCACATGTTTGATCAGGTTGGAAAGGGTGTCCCGAGAACAGAAGAAACACTAGTTTGCACCTAGATGCGAGATACATGCACCATCCACGACACATGGGGCCCCAAGTTCGAACACGTTCGAATGTGCGGTTTCAGATTGGCTCGCTCACAGCAGCGTTGTGGCTCGAGGCGTGCATCAAGGCGCTGCGCCACATCATACACAGCCACACGCTCATAAACACACATTGCCTATGAGCAACACGCGCGACATAGACATGGACAGTTATCCTCGCATTACCATCAACCTGGCAGACCTCCCGCCTGGGTTCTGCAGGCGCGAGGTCGTGAACGTTCCCATTCTCATCGGGGTCAAGTCTAAGCCGGTGGACCCCAACGAAGAACGCCGCGAGCTTCACAAATTAATCAGGGATGCTGCCAGCGGAGAACCACAGGCCCTGCCGCGCATGACATCGGTGAAGCTACCTCTCAACCCTACTCCGATCGCAGTTCCCGAATCGCCATCGTCAGACGACTCTGCAGAGCCAGATCCAGCCATCCAGCATGATGAGCATCAGCCACAGCCGCCACCTACAATTACAGTGTACTTTCGTGATCCGCCACCTCGTGTTCTAGAGCAGCCAAGCGGAGCTTCAGGGTCAGGCGTGAGCATGCCGAGTATTGCAGATGTTGCTGTCGATGCTGATGGCCAGAAGCCCAGTGCGACTGCCAACGTTTCACAGATTCTTGAGGCCAGCCATGGCGGTGATAAGTCTGACGACGCGAATCACTTTGCGGTCAAAAGGCCGAAGCTGTCCGATGAAGTGACAGATCGGCGGAGTTTTGGAGGCGTGCTCGAGCGTTTCGGCGTCGCTCCCCCAGAGCCAGCGCCCGCTCCATCATCCGACCTTGGCACGCTGCCCGAGTACCCTGAGGATGGCTCGCAGTTCCCACAGGATTCGCAGTGGCATTGAGCAACGGATGTGGAGCATCCAGTCCCAGAGTACATGATGATGGGGTGAATTGATAATGACGGGGTGGGAAGGACCATGCTGGGATTGGGTCATCTGGGGGAAGGGGTGGGAAAAACGGCAAACGGCACGGACGACGTGACGATGGAAACGGGCAGGAACGGGGTCATAGATGGCGAACGGGCGATGCACCATTAACACTGACCAAGGGCACGACACCGACGACGACGACGACGCACTGCACCAACCGTACGAGACGACGAATCTTGGGACATGTTCAGCGATGGCACGTTGCTCACTTTAACACTTGTTTGATGCCTGATTCCTGGCACACGTGTTGCCATAATGTCTCGGTCGGCGCCGTCGCTGCAGGTGGGCACGTTTGACCCTCTGCCACGGGTTGCCCCCCCCCCCCCCCCCCCCCGATAAAATATGCGTCGCATCAGGCTGGGACTCGCAGCAATGTTGCCCCAGGAGACCACCAGAGACCCCAAACATGCGCCCAAGATGCCTCCAACAGAAGCCTTCAGAGGCCCATGACACGGATTGCGGATTCGTGAGACCCCCGAGAGCCTCCAGCAAAAGCCTTCAGAGGCCCATAAAAAAAAAACCCGCGAGGCCCCCGAGAGGCTTTTAAAAAGGAAGAACCTCCGCTCACAATAACACATGAGCACGGGGAAAAAAAGGCTCAGAGGGAACGGCAAGACAAACAAGGAAAACGCACGAGGGAATATAACAACGACGGCGCTCTACGATACTGCGTAAGCGATTCCCGTCGTGCACCTCAATGTGCACGACGGGAATCGGCCCTCGGCGGGATGGGCGCCCTCGAGTTGGAGCGGTTATCGCGCTCTTCGTGCGTCCTCCGCCTCTCCCGCCCCCTCTCAGCATCCGTCCTCTGCTTCCCCTTTCCTCTCCTAAACGGTTTTCCCCCCCCCCTTCCCTCGGCACATCTCCCTCGCATGCTCTGCAAGACTGCTCGTTTTACTATCAACGCGTGGCCAGTCCGAAACGTTGCCACCCTTCCACGCCCCCCCCCCGACAAAACACAATAAGCACAACGTGTGCCAGCGCTGTCTCCTCGTCCTCGATTCGTTTTCCAACTAAACGTGCGAATGTTATTCCGTGTTGTCCCCATCCCGCTCCGCATGATCGATATCCCCCTCCTCCCGTAGCCATTTTGGCTCAAGGTTTGGCTCAAGCAGCAGGCTCAGGTTTGGCTCATTCATTACCACAAGCCATTCCGGTACCGCAACTGTTCCTTGAGCCTTTGGGGATCGGTTATTGAGTTCAATCAGTGGGATATCGCCTCAATTTGGTGAATTCGTGAATCTTACTGGGTTTTGTCAATTCAGCGCTTCATTTCTATCTCAAATTTTGGGAAACTGGCTCTTGCTTCATCCTTTTGGCCATGCCGGCATTGCAGATTGGAGAAACCATGCAAAAGCTCTTATCATTGGACATCGATAAGCAGAAAAGACTGAGGGACGAAGCTCGGATGGTAGACGACGACAAAGAAAATCAGCAAGAAGCCCCGAAAGCTATGAGAACCTTGGCGGCCAAGGGAGCTGCTAAGGGTACTGGTTTGGGAGAAAATGGTTCGATTCCATCGGGGGCTGCCTCGACCGCCACCGGTGCCGACGGGTTTCTTGCCCAACTCGAGTCTCTCCTAGACAAAAAGATCGCTCCTATCAAAGATCGTATTGATTCGTTACAATTCGATGTGTTGGGAACTCAAAAGGCGATGGCTCAGGAATTTTCAGTGGCCGTCACTCTGATCAATGACCATGAAGTAAAGCTTGCCAACCTTGAAGCGGGTGAAACCGAGGCGCAGAAAGCCTTCAACGAAAGGATTCGCGCCGTTGAGCTGGAGCAGAAGTCTCTGCGCGCGGAAATGGCAGCCAAACAGTTAGAAAGTCAGTCGAGCCAGGGCCCGTCGAGGAAAAAGGGTCCGCCGTGGGCTAGCACCCCAAGGGCAGATAGGGACATCTTCATTCTCACCAACCTGGGCTGGAATCTCAAGAAGCAGGAGGCCCTGGAGAAGGCACGGGCTGTCCTTCGCCGGGCGGATGTTCCCCAGCCCACGCATATTGTTGCACCATTTGGGTATGGGAGTTGTGTGGAGATCAAATGGAGTTCGATTGCAGTGGGACTTCAAGCGGCAGCTGCGATTCGTGATCTTAAGATCCCTGGGCACTTGGAACATACGATCTGGCGTGGCCAGATTAGTACGAAGGAGGAGCGTGGCCCAGCAAAATTGTTCAAGACCGTATCAGAAGCCCTGGAAAGGGCAATGGGAGATCGCACGGACAGTTACGTGGTTTGCTCTCGGACTCGAAAATTTTTCGTCTTGGACCGTCAGATAGGTGCTATCAAAGATGGGGAATTTCAGTGGCACGAGTCACTCAAGGAGATTCCCGACGAAGCGCTCCGTAAGACGCTCAAAGACACAATCGACGAAGCACTTTCTCTTTGAGATGCTCACGTGAGGGGTCTCGTATGTGCACTCAATGTGCAGGGTAAATGGGCCGACGAGACTCAAATGCAAGCCAACCTAGATTTGCTCGAGCTGAAGTGCTGGGGCTTAATTTGTATCTTAGAGGCGGATTTTAAGGGCTGTCTTCAAAACGATGGGCTACTACGCCCTGTTTTCAATGGCCACGCTTACTACCGCCATCACTCTGGCCCTGGGTGTAGGGCCATGGGCGTGCTTGTGCACAAATCTCTGAGAAAACGTGTGAAAGACATTGTCTGCGATTGGAGATCTATCCGTGTTGATCTTCGTCCCGACTGTCTCGATGGTTGCCACCATCATGCCAGATCCTTTCTCTTCTCTCATCTTGCCCACGATTTTTTCCATGATTCTCTCAACTGTGCCATCCAACTCGGTCGATCCCGCCCCGTGGGGTCTACTCTTTCTTGGTTGGGGGACATGAATGCCGATCAAGGTAACGGAGATCCGAAATTCCGATCATTCAGTGAAGCTTGTTCATGCCTCAATCTCCGTTGGTGTCCTCTCAGGTTCCAAGAGACCTCCATGCAATTCACTAGGAAGCCTGATGGTGATCAGGCGCTCTCTCAGGCCAACAGCACGATCGATCACATAGCTCTCGCCAGGAGTGATCTCACTTTTGATTGTTTCGCCCGCTGGGCGGGCGTCCCAGGGGACCATGCTCTTGTTGGCTGTGATGTGCTGGCCTTTCACCAGCAGATGCGTAAGAGGAGACCTCTCATGTGGACTCCTACAAACATTTTGGAGGTTAGGAAGATCGCCCAAGGTCTGTTTCCCGAATCATCGGAACTTATTCGTTTAAATGACGAAGAACAGCCCGATTCATGTGCGGTCAGGTATCATGACCCAAGGGACCTCACCCTCTCCTTTGATTTCTGGGAAAACATGTTGGGCCAGGTTTATGAAGCGACTCAGGCTCTCCCAAGGAGTTTTAGGAGATTTGCCGAAGAGCCATTTTGGGTCAAGAGTCTCAGGACACGGTTCAACTCCGAACTTAACGAAGCCACGAGGGTCTCATTGGGTCAGCTCCTCTTGAAAGCTCTCAAAATAACTAAACTTCAACGCGATTTGGCTCAGGTTGCGCTCAACGCCTCTCAAGGAAAACAGGTCTGGGCCTCCCGCAAGGGGTTGCGTCTCAAGCCTCTCAAGGAAAACAGGAAGCGACACTTCTTTTTTTCCTAGATCAAGAAGATTTTTGAAGTGGACCACGCCTTCTGAAGAATACAGCGAGAGGTGGGGACTCTCAGAATCGGAGCGGCAAGAGGACTTCGCCTGGCTTCGCTCTTTGGGTTTCTTCAACTTCTACAACGACCCCATCATTCCTTCCCTGCTGGAAGACGCGCTGGACAACATCAAGGCACCCCGTAAGATCGACACAGAGTTCGCCTGTACGGCGGTAGTAAAAGCCTCGGGATGGTCCCAGAGGCTCACGGGGTGTATACAGGCCTGCTTAGGCGATCCCGAATTTTGGAATGATGTCACATTCGGGGGCCACCTGGGTAACAAGATCAAGGGTTTTGGAACCCCCTCTCAAACCAGAGTTGTCATTCCCCAGCCAGCAATTGCCAAGATCGGGCACGCATATGTGGCAAGGGCCATTCTGCCAGTTTTGGATTCATACACTGATTCAAAAGGTCTCAAAGGTCTTATTTTTGGGCTCAGCAAAGGTGGACAATTACAAGAACTTCATACCAGTGTCTATCACATTTTAGAATACGGCCGAGATCATTTTAACAAAGGAATGGTTGGGATTACTGACATCAAAGCTCACCACGATCAGATTCGTTATGGATTAGTCCTGCGGAGTCTACTGGGACGGGGAGTCCCTCTTTTCTTAGCAGTTGGCTGCATCAGATTGCATAGGAACCCTCGAGTCTCCATCTCTCTTTTGGACTCAAACACTGGGATTATCCAGAGAGACCGTGGGTTGATGCAGGGAGCTGGGACTGCATGCATACTGGCGCGCGTTTCCGTAGAAGATTGCTTCGCCTCCACCCTGGAGAAAATCACCCATTCTTCTTTGGGAATCTCTATCCGTTGTGAGCAGTTGGGCTTCGATTTCAGGATTGCCCTTCTCAGCTGGTCAGATAATATCTTCGTGGTGGCGTCCTCGGAACAGGACCTTGCAACTCTGACTGCACTGGTAGAGTCGGAGCTCTGGAATGAACATCGGCTCAAACTCAAAGACGATCGGGAAATCCTTCCGGCCTACCCCTATTTCTTTCAAGGATACAATTGGTCCGATCCCTTTGGGAAAACTTGGTCTGTTGTACCGGAGGCTAAGGTGTTGGGTCCGATTCTCTCTGCCACTGGATCCTGTCACGAAGATGTCAAGCAGGGTATTTCACAGATTAACAAAGCCTTTTGGGCTAACAGTAGGTTCTTGATCAACGAGCAGATCCCCATGTCAAAACGTCTCTCAAAACTTAACTGTATGGCGGGGGGGATTATCCGCTCCAGAGGTGCTGCCTGGGTCCCTTGTAAGACGACGGCGGATTTGATTACCAAGGCTCAAAATCAATGTATCAGGATTATGTTGAAACTCAAAAGGCTCCCTGGGGAATCTCCCGAACAGTTTAGTTTACGGAGAAATCGTAAAACCAAGGGATACAAAGATGTTTCTTGGGCTATTTGTCATTTGGATTCAGCTATTAGTTGGGTTTCACACATGCAAAGACATCCAGAAGATTTTTCGTCGAGGCTGTTTCAATATTGCAAGCATTGGGTCATTCAGAATCGCTCCTTTGATAACTCTGGGGGCAGCCGTACCTTCTCTCGCTCGCATAGGGGATATGTTTTCAGGTATGACAAGGATGCCTGGACCACCTTATTCTCCCCTCAGGGCTCCCGGGACAAAAAGTTTCGTTTGGGTCTTGCTCAAGAAATGCTTGATTGGGTTCGGCAACCGCTTCACCTTCGCCTTCAGTAGCCATTGGCTTTGTCTGGCGTGATCCAGACTCACATTTGTTACCGTACTGCGCCCAGCGGGGCTACCTTTCTTTTCACCACGGACACCTGTTACTCTCAGGATCTGGATTTGGTTGGGAATCAGATTCAGCCGACAGTTCCTCTTTTCTTTGGATTCGATCGCCACGCCTTGGATTGTTGGGCTCGGAAGCGTTTTGATAAGATGGAGCCGAAGCCCGTGCTTACCACGAATGAGAAGAAAGCCAAGCTGCAGAAGAAGCTCGAGCAGAAAAAGGAGGACCAAGCGAGGACGGTCGAGATCAGGAATCAGGGCCTCAAGGCCAAAGCATCGTCAGGTGCTGACTCTCGCGAGTCCAGGGTGCTCCCTACCCCGCCTCCAGCACCTGTGCACAGGGGTGACTCCTTGTCTCGGAGCCGATCACCGATTGCCAGGAAGATGCAGTTCTCAGGTGGGTCCAAGAAACAATTGCAGGGTGGTGCGTCGGTTTCCAAGCCAGATCCGGACGAGGCCTTGCCAGAGACACAGGACTACCGAGAGGAAGCGCCTGTCAGGCACTCCCCCCCGTCTTCGGGGGGCTCAGACACCAGGAGCTCTACCTCAGGATCTGAAGCGGAGGTCGACTCGCCTGACAGGAGGTCGCAACCAGCTCCCAAAAGCTGGGAACAGGACAAGAAGCCCTGGATCAGCAAGTTGGGCCCACCTGTGTTCAAGTCACAGTTGGAATACGACCACTCAGGCTGCCCAATATTCGCTCCGAAGGGCGGCACAGACCACACGAGCTCAAGGCGTTACATTATGGTTTTCGTACCTCAGCTCACGGGTTTGAATACCTTCAAGGCCAAGGTTGGAGAACATTTCCAAATCATCACAGTTCGTGAGCTGACGCCTTTCATCATTGATAATCAAGGTCCCTTGGTTTCAGACAGTATTCCAGTCTTGGGAGAGCACGGATACCTCACTACCAGGGATGTCACGAAGATTATTTGGCACTTTGGGCTCCAAACATTTCGTTTCAAGGACATTCATTTGTTCAATGCGCGCTTTTACACCAAAGAGGCCTTTATTGGCCCAGAGGTCTGCCCAAAGAAGGAGAGGCTCCATGACAAATCGCAGATCTTTGCTGGCAGCTGCATTGTGGCCCTCCTCTTCATTAAGGATATGTTTGAAGATGTGGGAGATCTTATCACGGTGGAGTCTGGGAGTAACGGAGCCAATGTAAGGTGCCATTTGCTTTGCAAACCTCGCTTCCTGATGTGATCAAGGTCGTTCCGAAGATACGGCTCAAGTGTTTCATTCCATTGGGCCCTCAGCTCATTTCTTGGTTCAATCTGGGAATATCTGGGATTACAAGTGCTTCATTTCATTGAGCACTCAGGTCATTTCTCTGGGGCTGGGATTACATCATGTTCTCCTCAATTCGATTGTCGGGGCCAAAGTAGTGGGGTCGATTCTTGCTCTTTGCCCACAGCCTCGACGTGACAAGTTTCAACTTGGGATTGCTTTGCGCTTAGTTTGATTCTACACTTCAGTTCTAAATGGGTCTGGCCTGGGATTGTTAATCTCACTACGTTGGCCAGGACGGTGACTCTTGGTTCAATCTGGGAATATCTGGGATTACAAGTGCTTCATTTCATTGGGCCTTCAGGTCATTTCTCATGAGCTGGGATTACATCATGCTCTTCTCAATCCGATTGTCGGGGCCAAAGTAGTGGGGTCGGTTCTTGCTCTTTTCCCACAGCCTCGACGTGACAAGTTTCAACTTGGGGTTGTTTTGCGCTTAGTTTGCTTCTTTACTTCAGTTCAAAATGGGTTTGGCCTGGGATTGTTAATCTCACTACGTTGGCCAGGACGATGACTGCCGTCCGATCCCTGATAAAGTGTACCTCTCACCCCTGTCTCCCCATCTCCTGGATCTCCATCTGTCGATTGTCTTGGTGTCCTGGTGCTTTTCTGTAGTCATTTTGGTTCAATCCGCCTTACCTCGTTTTGCTTCAACCTCTTCTCAAGTTATCTGGGAACACACTCTCATGCTTGCCCCTCAGAGGGTCGTCAGGCCATGGAATTCAAAATCTCTCCAGTGTTGTGTCTTCGAGGCATGGGCATCCGTCTGCTCACGTGCACTGGCAATTGAAAGTTCCGAGATCGTTCCTGTAAATTTGGGTTCATACAATCCACAGAAATGCGTCACACTCCACATGTATGAGAAGGGGCGTGAATTCGATATACCTCTCAGGCAGCTATGGAATCTCTTTGAGGAATTCTTCTCAAGTGAGGCATGCAAGAACCTTATTGGGATCGTGGGAATCGCAGTGCGCTCTATGTCTTTTGTACAGATCAAGACGATGTCATACAAAGGCGCAGTGTTCTACGACAATCGCTGGTCGGACCCTGGGAATTTCATTTACACAGTTTGGTGGAATATATGGGGTCAAATGGCCAGGTATCTTCAAAAACGACAGCCTACCAGGGCCTCGTCTAAATCCATGGAGGAGCTTCGCTTAATCGCTGGTCGGGTCACCGATGTACAGAGGATGGTCCGCGATCGGTGGAAAAGGGAACCCGACACTTCTCGATGGCTTGAGCTTATTGGAGATCTGATGGAGCTTGGGCTGGGAGCGGGGTATGTTGACCCAGATCGGTTCTGGAACGTAATTCAGGGGATCTCTCCCATCATCTGCTCCATTCGTTCAATTTTGACGTTTGTCGATCAACATGGGTCCTTTGCTAGGATTGGGAAAGACCGTCGCTTTTTTCGTGGCCCATGTGCGCCCTATACTCGGAAGTTCGCCGTGGCAATGTTCCACGGAATGCAAGTGCACAAATTCAATGTTACAGAATCTTCAGAGGTCTGGGTCTCTTACCTAATTGCGGCCTCAGAGAACAGGCTTCAATACTAGTGGAGCCGGGGCATCTGACGCCTCACGGAATTTGCCTTTGGGTTCTGAATCGAGACCCCATTGGGATCTCCCCCTTCCTCTGCCTACCACCTAGTGGATTGGCTGACACCAGGAGATGTCACTTGTGCGATTCTATCTGGGACCCGCTCGGTCCCTGCGATCTTAGGGATACCGTGGCTTCGCAACAATCCTTTCCTCCCCTCAGGAAGCCTCTGAGTCCTTGGGCCTCGGCGTCTGTTCACCTCCCTTAGGCTTTGGAGGGATGGGCCCCTTCTCTCCACTTGACCCCTGTCGGCCCCTGCAGTCTCGGGCTCAAGCTTTCGGTATGTTACATCACACGGCTTCGGATCCTTACGTTATCTTTCAGGGGAATCTTTGCAGGTCTAACCGCAAAGTCTGCTTCCTATCTAAACGGGATCTTGAGGCACTTTCATACTGCTCCCCGCTACTATTCCGAAGGGTGGTCAAGTTGCCGGCTCGGCTTCTTATACCGACGGGCCTTGGTGGTCCTCATTTCACATATGACTGGTGCAAAATCCCATACTTCAAAGCTTGCCGGGACAGCGGCTATCATGGTCTGTATGTCAACGTTCGGGGTCCCGATGAGAGGGTTCGTAGAGTTCCTTGGACAGAATTTGTTGCGGGTCAGTAGCCGTTTTGCCTCAAATCCTTTCTGGAGCTCCTGTCTGGTACGGCTGGGGAACTTTCAACTCCAGTGGATGGCTAAACGCTGCCTTCCAGTCATGCTTGCTGCCAAGAAGCGTCTCAAGTGGTCCCATGGCTCGGGCGGAATGTGGAACTACTGCGAAGTAGACGAAGTCTACACGAAAGTGTGGAAAACGGAGTACTTTGACACGTGGATCGATCCCGATTCGGGCTGGCCTCACCCGGTTGTGTGGTACTTGTCCGATTACTGGTGGGATGGAGATTTCTTCGTGGAGAAGTGGCGGTGGAGGTATGGCTGAAGAGCACTCCTGGGACTTCCTTAGACTGGAATATTCTGGTGTCCGTGGTGCGTGGGCCTGCGGCTTCTTGGAGGGCTCTCAGTCTTTCTCAGTCTTTCTTGCATGTATTTCTTATGTCCTGGGGATAGGGTCCTCAGACATTTCAGTTCAAACGTCGGCGGCTCGCCTACGATGGTGGTTTGCAAATACAAAAGGTTATAAACAATTCCAGCCACCTTGCGTTCTCCATATTAGTTTGAATTCATCCATATTACATATTCCTCGACAGGTCTGGCGTGGGTTCTCATGGTTGGGATCTCATTCAGCTTTGACCGTTCATCTTGCGTGCCTCCGTATCTTCTGGTTTCATTGCGTGCTTGGGTCGTTCAGTTTATCATTCAGATTCTCTTTTAGTCATATATATCAGCCTTGATCACTACTCATGTTAAATGGGTTTCATGGGACTTAATGAAAGTTTTCTTCACCTCTTACTTTAGACCTTGGGACCATGTGCTTTCAAAGTTGGGACCCAATTGTCACTCAAGATCTTGTTAGTCAAATTTGGGCATCCCTTCTCTTCTGTTTCTCTATCTTCTTTCAACACAAGAGGAACCTAGTGGTGGGATTTATTTGGGATCTTGGACAGTCTTTCATTTATGTTTTCTTTCAGTATCCTGGGTTTCAATCCTGGGTTGGGCTTTACCTATTCTCCGCTTCTATTCTTTCCTGCTTCTTCGCCTTCTTTCTCTCTCTACCTTACGCATTTGGCGCATTGGTGGCTTCTCAGGTTTGTGTCATGGGAGGACCGACCTTTCAAGGCGCTTCATCATCATCATCATCATCTTCCCGTTCTCCCTCCCCCGCTTCATCTGCCCCTCTCGGGCGCCCAGTTGCTGCCGCTACCATCCCACCACCTTGGCACCCCCAGAAATGCTAACGCTGACGCACATGCTCGAAATATTAAGCGCCAGTGTGCGAATATGATGATGAAACACATGACGGATCTACTTTGCAACGTCCGATCTATGTTCGCAATGCTGGCATAATTCTCTACAACTCATAAAATAGATCTGAATACGTAAAATAGATCTGAATAGTGAAAACGTCTCAAAATAAATCCTGACCACCACAAACCACGGATCTAAAAAACAGATCCTGCGGACCACTGGGTTAGAAAAGGCGATAATATTCAAGAAGTGATCGGGCCATAGCCCGTTTTGAAACGGAAGTACCCTCCACACGCGCAGGCGTTGCAAAACTTCTAATTTCTGGTCCTCGAACGCGCGGAAGTCTCACGCGAGAGGCCCATTTGAAAAGGAACCGCCCTACATCCGCCCACGCGCTGCCCGACGCGAAGCTTCGGGCCGTCGAGTTCGAAGAAATCACCAGCGACAGCCGCATGTCGAAAACGAACACGACTCCATTCTTATAACTGATAGGCACTGTTGAAACGACTGCGTTCGGCGCGAGGGCGAGAGCCGCATTTCGAAAAGTGGCGGCCCTCCACCCTTGCACTTGTCAGGGCCAGCCTTCCATTCTTATAGCTGTTGGAGTTGCTCCAGGACAGCAAATTGCAAGGAAGCCTGCAGCGAAAAACCCAGCCAGGCCAGCAGACACGTTTGGTGGTGCGACAGGGGTGAGCTACTTACGAGGAAGAGGGATGACGGATTGGAAATAAACAGTACCAGCGCTGACCTGTAAGCATGTATGCTAATGTGCTGACCTTTTCCGCGTCCATTTGGGCTCAATCTTTTTTCGGGGCTTTTGAGTTTGGGCGTATCCGGAGGTACCTTTGCAGGTTCCGCTAAGCAACCACCTTTCGCCATCCATTGCTGATATTCGTGGTATCATTGTTGTACCACTGCTGATATGCAACTTTGTGGTTGGCATTGCACCACGACCTCGTTTCGCAGCATTGGGTCTACATTGGTAGCGGAGCTAGCTTGACCACGGCAACGTGCGTGACTTCGCAGAGTCCATACTAAGCACTACACAAACTCGCGATTGCGACTGATACCTCTTACGCTTCTCGCCACCAGCATGGCGACTACTGGAGGAGCCGCTGCAGCCAGCGGTGAGGGCAAGAACGCCGGGGGCAAGATCCCAGTTCCCATCTTCGACTGCACGAGCAAGACAATGAAGAAGTTCCGCGAGGAGGTCGCAACCTGGCAGATCGGCACCGAGGTCAAGCCCCTCAATCTGGGAGCGACGCTTTTGGCGAGCCTCAAGGGCAAGGCCGAAGAGGCGCGCGAGGAGCTCGACCTGGAGACCATCAAGGGCGACGATTCGGCTGAGGTTGTCCTAGCCTACCTCGGGGAGCATTTTCCCGATCTCGAAGTGCTGGAGACCCCAGCACTACCGGGGACTTTCGCGAAGCCAGCTTAAGCCCAGCACAAGTTCGAAGAGACTCGCGACTTCAACAATCGCTTCAACGGCATCGCCACGAAACCACCGGCCAAGGGGATCCAGGTCCCCGATGAAGTCTTGGCCGACCTCTACATCAAAGAAGCCAGGCTGCCACCTGAGCGCGCGGCCAGCGTGCTCAATGCGTTTGGCAACACGTTCAATCTTACGAGGATCCAAGAGCAGCCCGTGATCAACCTGCCCAAGGTTTCGGTCGTGGATGGCAACTGGGACCGCCACGAAAAGAGAGGCTACGGAGGTCACAAGAAGGACCACATGAAGGCGTACGCCACGGAGGCCTACGACGACGAGCGTAGGGCCGAGGACAGATTCGACGGTGCCTCGCCACACAGCTCCGACGAATTCGACGACGACTTGCCAGACGAGTTGCAGGACCCGATCGATGACGCGGAGGAGCAGGTAGCGGATGGCCCGCGCCAGGGACAAGCTCAAAGAGGCAAAGCAGGCGCGCGGCTACTTCGCCAAGCGAGACGGCGGGCCTCCGCAGGAGAAGGACGACGCCAGGATCACGGAGATGAAGGCAAGGACGCACTGCGGAGCTTGCGGCCAGAAAGGCCACTGGCGCGGTGACTCGCAGCGACCAGAAAAGAATGGCCCCAACGCGATGCAGGACATCCCTCGCAAGGGAAGCCACACGGCGAACCTCGCCACGCACGACGGGGCCGGCGACGCGCAGGAGCCCCGCGTGGCAGAGATGACAGTCGCGGCGGTCTACCAGCAGGAACAGGCGGGCGCGGCGAGAGCCGGCAAACAGAGCACGCTGCAGGCGATCGACCAGAAGACGCTGCGCCAGGCCACCAGGATTCCCGAGGAGGTGACCGCCGCCCACTCCCACATTAACAAGGACACTCAGTGCGTCATGGCAGCGACGGGCTCGGCGCTCATCTACATTCGCGGCGAAGAGCTACTTCGTGAGTCAGGAGGCAAGCTGACCTTCGACACAGCCCGTTCGCAGGGCGCTGGGGATCCGGATTGGCACGGCGACATCAGGATGAAGCTGGCGGTCTTTACCATCTGCCCCATCGAGTACCTTGAGAAGGAGCCGTTCCGTTTGGCGCTAACCCCCTGCTCGGTGAACGGCAAAGCGTTCACCGCCCGCGTGAGCATCGCGCGCGGCGCCGTGCCTGGACTGTTCAGCCGCCAGGCCCAGAGCGAGCTGGACATCGTCTACCACGCCGGGGACAATAAGACTGACATCAAGGCGATGAACGCGCGCGACATCCAGATGGGCCCGAGTCGCGCTAGACATCCGACGCTGGAAGTTACAGGCCCCACCTCAAGTTGCAAGCCCGTTCAGGACGTCTCGGATACCAAGACCGAGATCCGCCTGCATCCTTTTGCGACCTACCACGCTGAGACGGCAGCGGCCCGCCCCGCGCAGCCGGCGGCGCTCGAGCGCTGCGACCAAGGGGTCGACGCCTCGGAGGCTGACGAGTCTCAATCGGAGACTGACTGCAGCGAGCTCGACAGCGCCGAACTAACTGTTCGAGCAGCAGGTGCGCCAGGCCACGCGCGCCTACTTGCCATCGCGTCGAGCACCGTCAGGATCAGAAGATGAAGCATGGGGAGTCGTTCCAACGTCGTCCATCGTAGCAAGGCTCACGCAAACAGATCATAGGCTACATGGAGCTAGATAGAGCCTCAGCCTGAAGCCGGGACGTTCGATTTCGCAAGCAAGCGGTAGCGAGCAACGAGAGCAGCCATCAGCACGCAGTTATCAAACGGCATCATCACCGCAGCCATCCGGCTCAAGTTCCGTTCTGGCCCCACCAGCGAGCACGACGCGCGCCGTGGCAGATCCAGCCACCGCAGCTTTTCACGATCCAGCGGCTGGTGCACATGCCCCCGGCGCGCCAGTGATGCACGACATCTCCCAGGGCGACGAGCCGGGAGACCAGCGATTCGAGTGCGCTTTTGCCGAGTACATTCTGTCCGCCAGCGATTGCCAGCACGCGGATGCAGGAGTTTCAGGTGGAAGTGGCAGGCCACGAATTGGATGCCCGCGGCGCCACGCGCGATCAACTTCGAGCGATCCTGCGCACGCTGAGGGCCGAGGGGCACGACAACAAGGCGCAGGGCTACATCCCAGGTTTAGGCGGGATGTGCAAGGAAGAACATCGAGTACGACCCGAGGACGACGGCGCCGGAGCTGCGGCAGCGCCCGATGGGCTGGCGGGTCGAGGACGCCGCCAGCAGCGCCTCGAGTTCGGTGGCTCAGCCGAGCTCACAGATCAAGGGGGGCGACAAGATGCGCTCCGGCAAGTAACCGACTGCCGACTACCGCTGGGTGATCAAGAACCACACGGGGCACGCACAGCGGGCGGTCCTGGCGCTGGACAAGGGGCGAGCAAGCCCGTTTTTGGCGCGCTTCGCCAGGTGGGCGAAGGCACACGGAGCCAAGCCGCCCCCGCAGGAGAAGGCCGAGGCCACCATCGAAGCGGGGGTGGCCGAGGAGGTGGTGCTGGACGACGAGTCGCCGGCATGAGCGAGCGGCCAACTCCATGAGCATTTGGGCGGGGCACCGCCGCGGGCGACTTCTCGAGGAGCACGAGATGGACATCGGCGATACAGGCTTCGCGAAGGAGGGCGAGATCGACAGGGCGACCTGCGAGTCGTTGGCCCCCCCTACCAGGTCACGGGCCTGCTGAGCGCCCTCGCCTTTCAGACGGTGCTCACCGCGCAGTGGCTGTCCAGACCCCTCACGCCATTCCCCCAGCGCGCGACTGGCACGGCAGGGCAAGCAAGCGCCACGGCGACACTGGCGGGCAGAGCGGCCATTCATCCTTCTGGCCCGCGACCTTTTTCAATATCAGCTCGACTCTGGCGACATGGCCATGATCGAGAACCTAACCGCCAGCCGGATCTGGGCACAGCACGGACTGAGGCAGCTATTGGCCGACGAGCGCGCGCGCCTGGCAAGGCGCGACATGCGCGAGCATGGGGCTCGACGCCACAAGACGGGGGGGCCCATCAAGCGCTCGCAGGCCGGCTACGCGACGCCCCTCGCAGAAGCTAAGTTGCCACGTGGAGATCGAGGTCGAGCAGGTATCGTAGATTGGAGATCGGGCACCGTCAAGCGAGTTGGCTGGGCTACTCTGGAGCTGAGACGACATCAGCGGTGGACGCTCTAGGTTGTGCTCAGATTACACGTTGTGTTTTCGCTTCGCTGGAGATACCAGATGCCCATCCTGAGGGCGCCCCGCCGAGTTTGTTGCCGCTTGCTCAGGTCACAGATTGCGCTAGCTTGCACGATACGATGCACAAAGACGATCACTTCAAGCCCCCGTCAGAGCGGCGCCTTTTGTTAGACCTAGTAGACCTCAAGGAGCCTCATCGAGGAAGAGGTCAGCAACCAATTCGTTGCCGACGATCAGCGCAGCCAGCTGACTCTCTCATGGGTTCCTACGGAGCAGCTCGGTGATCAGTTCACCAAGCGATCGGACAGCAGCGCCATCAGGGCAGGGCTGCGAGACTCTCGCCTCGCACTGCAGCATCAGGAGCCGACGGACCAGGCCAGAGAGTACAAGGCACATCCCAGTTGTGCCGGCTCATTCTTCAAGCGCGCCACGATTTTCTAATCAAAAAGATATATGCCGGCAGATGCGCAGTTCATCAGAATTCTGCACGAGTGTGAAATAAATAGTGCCGGCGCTGATCTGTAAGCACGCATGCTAATGCGCTGACCTTTGCCGTGCTCATTTGGGCCCAATCCTTTCCAGGGCCGTCGAGCTTGGGCGTATCGGGATGTACATTTGTAGGTTCCGCTAAGCAACCATCTTTCGCCACCCATTGCGGACATCATTAATATCTTTGCTGTATCACTGCTGACATACAACCTCGCCGTTATCATTGTAGTACGACCCCGCGGCGCAGCATTGGGTCTACACAGGAGGAAAAGGAGGGGGGGGGATTCCTTTCTCGACTAAGATGCCGGATGCTTCTAAACCCCATGGTTCTGAAGGATGGCAAAAGCAAGAGACGCGTTACAAAATGGCGCTGTTTCTTCTCGGGACCACCCAAAGCAGACAGCTTCTGCCGTTGCGCGGCAGGCTGCTGGAAGAGGAGGAGAAGGAGGGAGCGGAGGAGCGCTGGGGCCAAGCGCGTCCTCACACTGGCGGAGCAGGCAGAGGGTTCCTCGACGCAGCAAGTCCGGCGGCTCTTGCAACGGTGGTGCCTACCTGACCCGCTGGGGCTGCAGGTGGGAGCGGCGCCCGCGCCCGGCATCGCGACCACTTGAGGGCGGCGGCGAATCGCCAGGAGCAGGCCTGGCTGGCGAGCTTGGCGCAGCAGGAGGCGGTCGCGCACGGAGCGGGCGCGGGCCACACGACGCTGGAGCGCAACGTCGCCGGCGCCTCACTTCCGAAGGTGCGCGCGAGGATTCGCGTGTGCTTGCAGGGCGCGTTCGCCTGCGAGGAGGCGGGGGCCGCGGGGCCGTGCCGCTTCTGCGGCCAGTCGCAGGACACGGCGGCCCACCTCTTCAGCGTCTGCGGAAGGGCCGCACAGGCGCCCCAGCGGCAGCCCCAGCCGCCACCGCGCTCCCTTGGGGCCCGCGGCCGGCCTCCCGCACCGGCCGCGGGCCTTTCGCCGCAGGAGGCCACGCCGCTTCGAGGCAGCACTTCAAGTCAGGCCAAGCCAGGGCGGACAGGCGCAGTTCCCCCCGGCCCCCTGGAGGGCCCTTGCGGCCCCCTGGGCCCCTGGCCTCGCCCTGCGCCCTGGGACCTCGGCCCCGCCCTGGCCCCTGCGGCTGGACCTTGCCTCCCCCTTCTGGCCTTCCTTGCCCTCGCCGTCCCTCCTTGGCCTTCTGCCTTACCCCTGGCCCTCCCTGCCCGCCCGGCCCCTGGCCTGCCACCCCCTGGTAACGGGCGGGCGCCTCCCGCGAAGCGTCGGGCGTCACCCTCCACGCCCTCGGCCTTGGGGGGGGGGATTCGCACGGCACGCACTCGGCTGCCGCCCACGGTCTGAGCAGGCCGCGTCAAGCGGCCCAGGTGGCCGCGGCGCCGCGACCGAGCGGCGTCGTCAAGCGGTTCGGAGGAAACGAAGGGGGTAGGTATAGGAAGGAGGAGGGAGGAGTGGGAGGATGGGGCGGTGAAGAAGATGAGGAGGAGCAGAGGGCGTAGGAGGAGGAGGAGCAGTGGGAAGGGGAGAAGAGGAAAGGGAAGAAGAGGCGGAGGTTGGTCGCTTGTTCGTATCGCTGGCCGCGATTAGCGCGCGTGCTCTCGACGTCAAGAGGGAGAGAGGAGCGAGAGGAGGGCTGCAGCGATCTCCTCGGACCTGCGGGGAAGGGGGGAGGGCGGGCGCGTCGGCCAGGCACTCCCCTCCGTCCCCTTATCTCCTGGTCCCCCTCCTGAAGTCTCTGCAAACGCGCCCTGGAGCGCCGTTAGGGTTCAAACGGCACGCGTCGAGGATGAGCGACCGAGGAGGAGGAGGAAGATGAGGAGGAGGAGGAGGAGGACGACGACGACGACGACGAGGAGAAGGAAGAGGAGGACGGCGACGAGGAGAAAAAGAAACGATTACGGCGACGACGACGACGGGGGCGAAGAAAGGAGGCAAGGAGGAGGATGAATAGGAAGAGGAAAAAAAGGGGGAGGGCCAGGACGACGGCGAGGCAAAAAGAACGAGGACGATCGAGGAGGAGGGGACTGGGAGGAGGAGGAAGAGGAGGAGCAGCAGCAGCAGCAACAGCAGCAGGAGGACGGCTGGTCTGTTGCGACGACGTCCGAATCTCTGGTGGCAGGCTGGGTCTGTCCGCGATCCCCAATGTCCCCCTTTCATCCCCGATTTGTTCCTGACGCGACCAGACTGTAACCAGGCTTCGTGGCTCGGGTTGTCTGCGGTGGTGTGGTTTCCCCAAGTCATCGTTGTTGTGCGGAGCGGTCGCTCAGCCCTCTCGTTTTTTTTTTTCCGTCTGAGCTTCAACCTCCGTGCCCTCGATTCGTAAAGGAATGGATGAATCAATTACGAGGAGGAGGAGGAGGAGGAGGAGGAGGAGGAGGAGGAGGAGGGGGAAGGGGAGGGGGAGGAGGGGGACCAGTGTAAACTCATGAGTCATCAATGATGTTGGAGTTAACCCTCCTTCCAAGCTCTCTCTTCATAGACCCCCACAACTTTCCATTGAGGGAACTGCCTCGCTGGAAGACAACCGTTTGAAGATCCTGAAGCATGCCAGCACGTTGTTCTCTGGATTTCAACGCCACGTATCAACCTGACTGTTGCGTCTTGACGATCTGGAATCGTGCCAGAACGCCATTCTTGGGATTTCAACACCGTGAATCAAAAGAATTGTTGCACCCGCATAATCTTGAATCTTTCCAAAACATCCTTTCTGGTACGTGCAGCTCCGTGCAGCTCCTGCAAATTTGAAAACGAATGTGCGCGGCATTGAGGCGAGAGCCACATTTTGAAAAGGAATCGCCCTCAATCAGTGAAGCTCTTGCAAATTGTTTCAACGAATGTGCGCGGCGCTCGAGCGAGAGCCACATTTTGAAAACGACCCGCCCTCAATCCGTGAAATTTTTGCAATTTTTCAGAACGAATAGGCGCGGCGCCAATGCGAGAGCCACATTTTGAAAACGACCCGCCATCAATCGGTGAAACTCCCTTGCAAATGTTAAGAGTGAATGTGCGCGGCGCTAAAGCGAGAGCCACATTTTGAAAAAGACCCGCCATCAATCCCGTTTTTTTTCCTTTTGCAATTTGTTAGAACGAATGCGCGCGGCGCCAAAGCGAGAGCCACATTTTGAAAACGGCCCGCCCTCAATCCGTGAAACTCTTTTGCAAACTTCAAGAAATAATGCGCGCGGCGCCAAAGCGAGAGCCACATTTTGAAAATGACCCGCCGCCCTCAATCCGTTTTTTCGAAATTTGTTGAAACGAATGTGTGCGGCGCTAAAGCGAGAGCCATATTTTGAAAACGGCCCGCCTTCAATCCGTGAAATTCTTGCAAATGTTCAAAACGAATGTGCGCGGCGCTAAGGCGAGAGTCACAGTTTGAAAACGACCCGCCCTCAATCAGTAAACTCTTGCAGAGTTCTAGAACGAATGTGCGAGGCGCTGAGGCGAGAGCCACATTTTGAAAACGACCCGCCCTCAATCCGTGAAACTCTTGCAGAGTTTTAGAGCACATGTGCGCGGCGCTCAGGCGAGAGCCACATTTTGAAAACGACCCGCCCTCGATCTGTGAAACTGCTGTCACCTTTTAAGCTTCAGAGTCATGAGTGGTGAGGAAGTCTCAGGCGAGACGCCTGGCTCGCCTTAAAAACTGGCTTCGGCGTGTTACAGGGAGAAGTTATTGATAAGGAGAAGGAATGGAGGCGGTTCCATCCTTCCCGCCAGAGATCTCGGGGCCGTGTCTTCGCATTCCGCCCTTTCCCCGTCGCAGAGCGTCCCCCGCCATAGGAGGCGATCGCGAGCGTCGTGAAGCATTTCACCCAGGAGCCTCCGACGACGACGGGGGCGGCGACGGCGACGGCGACGACGCTGACGTCGACGACGGCGGCTGCAACGACAACGGCAGCGACGGCGGCAACGACGACGCGGAGGGCCTCAGCACCAGGACGATGGCGCGGAGACCAGCCGGTCGAGCGGAGGCGGGCCCTGGACGCCCGCGGCCGGCTCTTCCTCGGCGTCGCCCTCGCGCCGGCGCTTCGACGCCGAGCGCCACGGCGGGCCCGAATTCTGGGCGCCCCTCCCGAGGCATGGGAGGGCGCCAACTGTGGCGTTCCAAAGAGGGCCTCGCCTTCGAAGAATCGAGAGGGCGATGCCTCTTCCTCGGCGGAGGGAGGCGGAAGCAAAGCCAGGCCGCCTCCGTCGGCGGAAAGCTGGCGGAAGCAAAACTCAGCCCTTCAAAAGATGACATCTCTGGGTTGCTCAGGGTTTCCAGAGCCCGCCAACCATCGCCAGTGTCTTTTTTGATCGGTTCGTCCTTTTGGGGTACACGGGAGTCTCTTCGTCGCCGCGGCTGGATTCCTTTCGGGTTTTCTGCCGACGCCCACCCGAAGAGAAGGAATCGTGGAGGAGAGGGGGCCCAGAGGTTTTTCGCCGATCTCGGGATCTTCGGGGCCCATTTGGGCCCCAGGACCGTCAAAAATGGCTCAGGCGAAAGAAATGTCCTTTCGAAAGTCCCGAGGTCGGGGGCCCGCTTCCGGCGGGAACCCTTGCCTCATGCCGAGATGATTGTGTGTGTGATAGAGGTGGCCCTGGCCCGGGGAGGCTCCAGCGTTCTCAGGCAGGCCCAATTGGCATCTAGCGTCACTCGCGAGGCCCGTGGGGCCTCAGGGCTTCCAAAACGGCGAGAAGAGTTGTGGGGGAATTTGGGACCAAGATCACCTCAGGCAAACTCCGAAGCCATACGCCTACACCAACCCTGCAAGGCCGTTCCTGGGCCCAGGATCGGTATAGGCGCATCGTTGGCGCCCTCCCCAGGCCGCCGAGCGGCATCCCGCCGGACTGGATGGAGGCTTCTCCTCCTATTCCTCCTCCTCCTCCTCCTCCTCCTCCTCCTCCTCCTCCTCCTCCTCCTCCTCCTCCTCCTCCTCCTCCTCCTCCCCCTCCTCGTTCCTCAAGCCACTTGGGTTCGAGAGCATTTTGCACACGAGCTCGATCCTGTACCTTACCGAGGTGTTTGAGTAACTTCCCCCGAGCCGATTGCCCACAGGCGAGGAGACGACAAAAGATGGAGATAACTCAGTCATGGGGATCACACGCCCTTGGAGTCACTGTGCAGCGTGCAAGCGGCGTGAGTCGAGAAGAATAATTGTAAGTACAGTCGCTGCGGGAAGAAAGTCGGTCTCTTTCGCCCACGCTCGGCAACACCTGCAGGCAGCAACAAGAGCGTATCTATCGATACTCGGATCGACATCATTGACGCAGACATGAGCACCAACCCCAAGCAGGATATTGGACGCTCACGCGCATCGCGGAGGGCGGCGTCCAAGGAGAGGGCGGTGAAGCAGAACCTCGCCAAGCTCCTGGACTAGGCCGTGGATGCCGCCAACACCGTCGAGATGAAGGAGGCGCTCAAGGCGCAGAGTCAGAAGCTGGCGGAGTGCAGCGTGATGGAGGCGGCCAAGTCGGCGACCGAGATCGTTCGCCAGGCGGACTGCGCGTGGCGCGCGGCAGCGCACCGTAACGAGCAACTCGTCACGCAGGTCCTCCGTTTGCGCTCGCAGTTGCAAAACGTTGAGAATAAGGAGAGGGCCGCCTCGCTCAAGCCGGCGCGCGCAGAGCAGGCCAAGAAGACGGCCGCCACGACGCTGGCACGGGCAGGGGGGATCCCAACGGACGTGAAGATAACGGAGAAGGACACCAACAGCAGCACATCAAGCCCGGCCTTCGAGCTGCGCATCAGCAGCGCGGTGTTCGACGAGTTCGAAGAGCGGGAGTGCGACGAGACCGACAAGCAGCAGCTCCGCACTCTCAAGTCCCAGCTTGAGGACTACAATGAAGGCGTTCAACCTGAAAGAAAGCGAGCTGAAAGCCTTCCTGGACAGGGTCGCGCAGGTGGGGCGAGAGGTGACCGAGAGCATGATCAAGAAGAGGAAGTGCGTCGACAGCAACGAGAAGAAGGACGCGGAGATGGAGACGGAAAACGGGCCCTAGGCCAAGATGGCTAAAGCCTTTTACCCAGGTCGAGTCCAAGGGCGAGCGCAGCGGGGTCACGCTGCCCAGTGACAACGCCGACGGCGACGAGGAGATGTTGACGAAGGAGGTTGCCAGGTTGTCGGCAGCCCGCTTCGCCGCGGCTGCAGCCGTCGCCAGCGGAAGGGCGGCACCGCGAGCGCAGGCCATTCGCGCGGCGGCGCGAGGGCACGGCCAGCGGCGAGGCGGCCGAGGAGACGGCCGTCGGCGACCAGCCCGACGACAGCGAGCTGCAACTCGGCCCCAGTCAAGGAGGTCAGTTGCACAAGGTGGACTCCGCCTCGCCCCCCAGTATCAGCACGGCCTCCTCGATTTCATCACTGACCACGAGAAGTCCGACTGCGTCTTCCGCAACGCGAGAGTCTCTCGCGGGAACGCGACTTGCATGGGCGACAACGCCCGGGGGTGCGCGTGTTCAGTCCAAGTCGCACGATTATTTGGCGGTGGTAAACCCAAATGCGCGCGGCAGCGACGCTCCAGAGTGGGCGTCTAGGGCGCGCGGCCGAGCCCTGAAGTTGTTTTGCCAGAGGCGCTAGGCCTAAGTCGAGGTGGGCTTGCTCCTCACAGGAGGAGCGGGCCAACGATGGGGGGAGACCGGTTGCCAGTCGAGAGCCATCGTCTCACTCAGGCCCTGGACGCGGCCAGAGCTGCGTAAGGAATAAGAGCAGATAGAGGGCCCATGTTCGACTGACTCTAACCTTGTCAGTTGCACATGAGGCTGTTCCATCATTCTGCGCAGTGCGCATGGCCATTCAAGCGTAGGTCTTGGTCGGTCGAATTCAGCGCGATTGCGACGCACTGGAAGCCACCTCACCACGTTGCAGATACCCTGGATCGCGACAGAGGATTGGAACATTCCGCCGTTCGAGATGTCCAGAACAGGATTTTGCAGGATGGTCGGGGGCACCATCCCCCGGCCAGACGTCGAGCCCACATGCACGCCTGCCAATAGTGGGCACAGCCTTCGCATCCTGATTATGCGATTTGCTCGGACGCGGCTAACCCACACATTCGTAGCGCCACTGCCTTTGGATGCCCCCATGGAAGCCTCATGTCGGATTGTCGCTTGAGTGGGTCGCCCAGGGGTCTCAGGATTCAGCTGCGCACTCGATACTTGGACCCGCCAGCTCGGTTGCCCACGGCCCCCCGGCCCGGGAAGCAGCCTGCCGAGGGCTCTAAGAGTAGCACTGCCCAAGCACAACGTAGGATTTGCAGGGGCGCGGCGCGCTCACGCAGGCGCGAAACAAATCGCGGGCGGTTTCCTGCCCCACCCAACGCGGACGAGGGTAGCAGCGGCGCCGTCGCGTCGTTCGCCCCCACCCAGACCTCCCCCAGCGGCGCCGAAACAGGCACTGGCAAAGCTGTGGCGATGGCGCCTTGGGCATCGAGTCGGACGTGGACGACCCCTGGGCCAACGAGCCCAACTTCGGTCGAATCCTCTCTCGCGAATCAGTCGGACAGTCAGATAAGGAGCCCTCAACCCACAACGCCTGACTCGAAGCCCAGGGCGACGCCATCGTCGGCCGTCGAGTTCCAGCGAGGCGCCCCCGCGTCAAACGAGCCGCCTAGTCAGGAGGCATCGCGAGCAAACACCATCGAGGTGACCACAAAGTGGCCCCGCCATCGGCGCGGCCCCGAGCCCACAGAGGATGCGCCCCTCGAGTTTGGCGACGAAGCGCAGAAGGAACAAGGGAGCGCCAACGGCGTCGCCCCGCCGGGGACCCGCCCCCCTGCCGGCGCCGCTGCTGCATCCATAGCATTATGGGCCTGCTCAAGCCATTGCGATTTCATTAGCGGCACGTCCGCGGCTCAAGCGCGAACCTGTGAGATTGCCATTTCCACCCCGCACCCCCAGGCCCCCCTGGGCGCTCGGGAGCCGACGCGCCCAAGTTCCGCACCGACGATGTCCTGGGGCCATGCCGACACGCGTCGCAGCGCAGATGGGCCGCAGCAGTGGGCGGCGGACGCGCGCCCGCACAGCGGCTTCACAGTTTCATCGACATCGGATTCGCAAGAATGGGGAAAGGCAACGAGCAGCGCCGGCGGCAGCGGGAGCCTGTCTACGCGAGCCATCACCCGAGCACGGACGTCGACGTGCACGGCCAGGTGATCAGTTCTCCCGGCGCGAGCGGATGTCGATCTCGCTCAGCCTACAAGGGCGCGACGAGGAGAGGCCGAAGGCAGCCTCGAGCCAGAGTGAGCGAGTTGCTAAACAAAGCCAAGCACGCGCAGTCAACCAGTCGTCGCGGAGTTCACATAGTCGATGGAGACGCAGGTGGCAGTCTCTTGTTCGCACGGGTTTAACAAGGAGAACACCGCCATCTTGCACCCTAAGGACATCTTGGACGCGAAGCGGGTTCATTGGGAGACAGTCTGGAGCCCTCCGCTGCAGGATAGCATCTCAGTCGCGCGGGACTTGTTCGACCAGGTACGGACTCGAGCGCAGGAAGAGCGGCTCCCTGACTCGACGGGAGCTCACCTTAAGGAGGCTGGACGAGCGCTCTAGCCCAACGCGGCCATGGGCCTTGACGGTCTCACAGCGGTGGACGCGGATCGGCTTCCCATGGTTGCGCTCGACGAGCTGGCGGTCATCTTGAACGCGCGCGAGACCGCCCAGCGCCGGCAGCACCAGCTGTCGTTGACCATCGGCACCCTGCTGCCGAAGAAGCTAAACGGCGACAGGACCATCGGGCCATTGCCACGTATTTAACGCTTGTGGTCGGCGGCGTGCGAGCCACAGGTCCAGAGCTAGAACGAGGTTTGCGAGGCGCCATGGGACGCAGCGACCAAAGGGAACACCGCCATCCAGGAGGCGTTCCTCAAGGTCGTCGGCGAGGAGCTGGCCGCTCGGCTCGGAGCGGCCCGCGGCCACGGGCTGCTGGACACCACCAGCTTCTACGACACGGTCGGGCGGCTCTGGCTGGGACTGGCAGCCTCGGGGCTCGGCCCCCCAGCGGAGGTGCCGGGGCTTGAGCTGCCCATGTGCGTGGCTGCCAGGTGCCCGCGGCAGTCGGGGGCGCACTCGGCGGCGTTTTCACCGACGCGATCGGCGGTGCCGGGACTGCGAACGGGCTGAAGATTTGCGAAGATAGTGGCATTTTTCATCACGGTGAAGAGATCAGCCAGCGTCGACTCCAAATAGACTGGAGGACAAGAGGAGGACGCGAGGAGGATGGGAGGAGGGCGAAAGGAGCACGGGAGCAGGACGGGAGGAGGACGGGAGGAGCAAAATCAAGCAAGCGCAAGCAAGCAAGCGGAAGCATGCAAGCGCAAGCGAGCAATAACAAGCAAGCAAGAGCCAGCGATCAAGCGCAAGCACAAGCGCAAGGGTTAGCAAGCGCAAGCAAGCGAGAGCAAGCATGCAAGAGCAAGCAAGCTAGGCGCAGGCATGGGAGCTGGGGGGGAGGCATGGGCATAGCCATAGGAACCAGGGTGGGGGCATAGGAATTAGGGGGGGCAACGGACCTATCCGTCATCCGGGGGTCACGGAAAGCAGCCGTTCAGTCGTTGGCCGTTTAATCACGATTGTCGAGCAGATGCAGCAGCAGGGACTTCCCACCGCGGACACAAACGCGGTCGTCTGCTCCAAGGTGGCGGACGCCCGAGCGGCGTTTCGCAAGGTCAGGCAGCGTGGCTTCATTGTCACCGCGGCTGCGCAGGCGACTCACCTCGCGGGCGACTTCGGAGTTGGACGGCTACACGCACGGGCACGCCGCGTGGGACGCGGCAAGAAGCACAAGAGCATGCACAACAAGAAAGCCAGGTTTGTTCAGACAACTCGCAGACACAAACTCACGGCCAGGCTGGAACAGCAGGGGGCGTTGGCGGCAACATCACACGGCCACAGGTTGCACGGAGTTGTCGGTCGGCGCACGCAGACGATAAGATCATACACGTGCGACGCAGTGACGCGGCACCGCGATTATCTGGCAGATGTTGCACCACCCTCGTTGACTTGTGCGCACCTGGTCGAGATCCCGCGCTGAAGATGCTTGGGGGGGGTGTTTACAATTTTGTTTGAGGTGCCGGATTTCAGAGCCAGCTATGAGCGCACGAGCCAATCGCATTTGGAACTGCGCTGTTCAGTAATTTCGCGCCTTAGCCCCAGCCCGAAGAAGTCGCGCGCGGGAATTTGATCTGGTTCAGCCGGCAGGCGCAAGGACACTCGCCGCACTGCGAGCTTTCCTTCGAGTTCGAGACCACGGTCCAAGCTCGCCCACGGAGAGGGGGCAGCGAAGCACTTCGACGGAGCGGGCATGCAGCACGGAGTCTGTAAACTGCATTATCGGGTCCTCTTGCAACAACTACGCGACGGCCCCGGCGGCGCCAAGCCGGCAGGTTTCACGCGAGCAGCAGCGGCAGGAGCAGCCTGGCCGCGCACGCGACGCTCCGAGAGGGCGAAGCAGGAGCTGCCCCAGACCTGTGCGAGGCGCAAGGAGGTCCCCGAGGTCAGCTTCACCTCTGCCGGGGAGCATGCTCTGGACGCACCGAGCATTGTAATTACGACATGGGTGGCGAATTACTACCCAGGACTCAGACTCAGCACTAGTCCGAGCCATGCCCCTGGCTGCGAGGGCTCATCCCTGCCGGCAGGGCACAGGCGCCACCGCCCCGGGACGCGGCGGCCTGGCACGCGCACGGGCTAAATCATTTGGCCACGGGAGTCCTAGGCCGAGGCGACGAAGAGCGCCCACTGCATATCTTCGGAGATGCGAGCGGTGGGCGCGACACCCACGACTCACGTCTGAGGAGAGCGGGGGCCGGTCTCGCGGTGCATCATGATTTGAGCGAGACCACGCAGCTCGTCAAAGCTGCATGGGGCGGCTCGCCCGGAAGCAGGCAAACAGTTGCGAGAGGCGAGCTTTTCGCTTGGCCCACCGCCCTCGAAGGAGGGGGCGGGCATATCAATCACGCAACTGAGAATATTAACGCGCGCGAGGGGCGGCGCGCCGGTCGCCCCCGGAGCCCCGCAGGAGAGGACGGGGACTTGTGGCGCCAGTAGGTGCTGAGCTTAGAAAGCGCCAGTCTTTGCAGCGCAGCGCCCTGTTCGCCCACCCACGCCAGGGGGGTTGGAATTTAGTTGCAGGTCGAGCCCCAGCCTTGTTAGCCGTCGGCAATGCAGCAGCCGGCCACCTGGCAGGGGCAGGAGCTGACCCACGCAGGTTGCCAGAGTGCGATAGGGCCCGAGCGGCTCGAGCGGAGCGCCAGGCGCGTTTAGTTACGATGCGGACCCGACGCGGACCCTCCTGCGCATCTCGCAGACCCTACAGGCCGCACAGGCCCTGTCCCTTGAGGAGCCCAAGAGTGCCATGGTTAGGAACACAGGACCCAGGCCCCCTGCTCTTCGCGTCTGCGATTCCTCTCCTCGCGCGCGAGAAAGGCAATTCGCGTCTGCGATGTCGGGGATCGACCTTCCGGGCTGCTCGTCGCTAATGTTTGGATTTCGATATGTTCTCTTCCAAGGGCGATAGAGGGCGCAGTTCACGATGGCCCCCGCGGACGCCGGGTGCACGCGCGCGGGGGGGCGGACTCATAATAGTCACCAATTAAAGTTCCATTCGGGTTTGAATGGTTGGCTTGGTGGCGCTCGCGGCAGCTTCGCGACTCGGCAGAGCGCTAAACTCGAGCGTGAATGCATCGGACATGCCGCAGGCAATCGGGTAGATTATCTCAGGAATGTCTCTAACGGCAAGCGGTCCAAGGCCTACAGCTCAGCCGAGAAGGCAAGGAGAGCCATTGTCCATTCGAGATTTTGAACACATCAACCGACACAGTCGCATGCTGGAGCTCCTGGAACCCCTTCCTCGTGCCCATCACCTCCTCTGCACGCCGCGCATCCCCCCTCGTCGACGCTCGCCCCACATTCCTGCCCGCGTCCTGACGCCTGCGCGCCGTGAGAAACAAACCGCGACAAGCTGTCCTGCTTATTTTTCGCGCCCTGGGACCCCCACGGTTCAATGTGGCTCGAGGGTTCTCGCGCTACACGTGGATCGACCCAGCTCTGGTCATGATTTTCACGACGTCGTGGTCTTCCTTTTTCTTTCACAGGGCGGCATTGAACATTACCAGGCTATATCAAGCAGTTCCAACCACATTCGGAATCCGGTGCTTTGTGGGCTCATGACAGAGGTTCCCCATCACCGGAACCAAAGTTTCCGCTCCCACGCAGGGCGCTTCAGCCATTCCACCGACCAGGGAGTTTCTCCGATTCGGGGATTTCGCAGGGCGAGGGACTTCGTAGGGAGATTCCAGGGGCATCGCAGAGCTGACCTTGGGCAAAGTGGAACATCGCAGAGACGATTCTGGGCACTTGGATCCGAACACGACGGCCCATCTTGGGGCCCTGTTGGGGCGCTCTTTGGGCCTCTCGGGTCCACTTTGGCACCCCTCCGGGGGGTCTCGAGACCGTCTTGGAGAGTATTCGAATCGTCTGAGGGGGTCTCGGGGTGGTCGCGGGCCGTCGTGGAGTTGCTTTTGGACCAAGTTGGAGGCCAGCTTGGAGCCTTGGGGCTATGTCGGGGTCGTCCCGGGCCGTCTTGGCGTTACCCCGGTGCCTCCTGGGTTCGCTCGGACGTCTCTGGAGGCCCCTGCGAGGCTGTCTTGAGCTCAAGAGGACGGACCGATAAAACCGATCCAGGCTGCCCGCCACGCGGGCGAGGCCATCCTCGCCAACCCCCCAGGCCTCGCGCCACCCCCATGCCCATGCTTCGTCAACAGGAACGCCAAATCCACGGAGACTGGCACGGCGATCCCCCCAGACCCCCAAGACGGAAAGAACGCTAACACCATAACGCACGTCATGGTTCGCCACGCCCGGGCGCTGCACCACAGCGTCGACGACGCTTGGCGGACATGGACCGACTACACAGGAGCAGCGGTCACCATCCCAGCAGGCAACCCCGAGAGATCCAAGGGCCTGGACGGAAGACGACTGCAAAGGCTCCCTCGCGAGCATATACGGCGCACCATCCCCAACAGCGGGAGCCCGGAACGAACGCAATGGGATGGGAAACAAGCTGCCTTGGCGCACCTAGTCGCTTACCTCCGGAGGCAGAAGACCCAGCCCGCCGAGGGAAAGCAAGAAAAAGAAGCATATATATAGAATACCTACCGCCTGAATGACCACCGACAGGCACGCGACATTGGCCAGGGCCCTAACGGGCACAGCCGGGAGTTCATCCTCGGATTTCTGGCCTCTCTAGGGTACCGAGACCTACAGACCCCGATGATCGCTCGTTTCGACCCGAACACGGCTGCCCACCCCGGCGCCAAGCCCAACTACAACAAGATCAGGGCAGGCCCGTCCCCCGCGCTGCTCAGCACGGACACGCCACGCGGCGGAACTCCGGGGGAGGCCAGCATCCCCGCCCAGGGGGCCCACTGCGGGGGCGCCCACCCTTCCCGCCCCGCGCACCCGCCCCCAGCCGAAGGGCCCACCCAGGGCATGGCCCCACCGTCCGCCCACACCGTCTCTCGCGCGCGGTGAAATCGATTTCGGCGACCCCCGCGAACCCCCCCGCCGGCGCGCGCGAGTGCTCACCAACCCCCCAGCTGGCGCGCCAAGCCCCCACTGCGGCAGGGGGCGACAACAGCGTCGACCCAAGCCCGGGCATCCGCGCGGGCTGAGCGGCAGATGGGAGCACGGCTGACGAACCCGACGGCGAACGCGCACGCAAGAACCCTTGAACCGCAGAGAGAGAAAGAGAAAGAGAGAGATAGAGAGAGAGAGAGAGAGAGAGAGAGAAACAAAAAAAAACAAAACAAAAAATGCGACCCCTACCGCCCCCCCGCCGCCGGGGGAGACGCGTCGCCCAGCGGGCGCCCAGGCCGCGCACGCCCGCCTTTCCCACCGCACTGGGCCCTCACATCCACGCCAGGTAAACGCCCCACCACGACCCTCACGGTCAACGGCCCTAACGACAGCCTCTACAATGAGCCCCGCCAGGGCATCCGCTGGCACCGCGCATGGAACGACCAGGCCCGCCGGCGCGCGCCCTGGCCAGAAGTCGTCAACAGGCTGAAAAATGAATGCGGACCCACGCTCGTCATCGGTTGGAGCGCACTCTGCGGCCAGCGGGATGGACGGCCAGGAGCAACTTACAAATCCCACGGGCAGGGCCACCTCTGCGAGGAGGTCGCGCGCCAGCTGCGGGAGGAGACCTTCGACGTCCGCCAGCTGCGCAGGAAGCGGAGCATCCGCATCGACCGGCACGCCGCCGGGGACAAGAACGTTCGAAGGATCGAGCAGATGCATTCCGACATGGGCAAACGGCAAACGCAAGGGCCAGGGCCCAACAGGGAAAGGCAAGCGGAGCGCCGACTCAGCCTGGCCCAACAACGAGCAGACCAGGCAGCGCCTTCCCCACAGCCGCACACCATACTCCTGACGCGCCTCCAGGACCGTCGGAGAGCGGGACTCGCCACCCACGGCGCGCCAGAGGCCCCACACGAGCAAGCGCCCTTCCCAGACCACGGCCGGAACGCTGCACGCCCCCAACCCACCCACAACTCCCGGGCCCCACCTCAGCGGCCGCCTAACTCGCCCACCGCCCCCCCCGCGCATCCCTGGGACTCCCCTGCGCCACCGCCAGTCCACGTCCAGCTCCTGCTATCCTGGTCCTCTTCTGAGCCTACGACCAAACCGCTCCTGCTGCGCGCCCCCCCTGGCGGCGCGCGGCTCTGCTCAGCGCCCAGCCCATGCCCGCGCCCCCTGCCGGGCCGGAAGCGCGCCCGGGCCCCAGTTTTGCGCGCCATGGCGCGCCCACTGCCGCCCACCCGGGCCGCGGCGGTCGCTCGCCTTTGGCCCCTTCCCACGCTGCGCACCCTGTCCACTCGGTCTGGGGGGCAGCCTCTTTTTTTCTTCGTCAACGCGCACCGGCTAGGTGCTTCCCCTTCGCCCGACCCCCCCCTGCCACCTTTATTGGGGGCGCCGGCTTACGCTGCTGCTCTGGCCTGCCCCGGCGCGCCCGCCGCCGCGTCTTCCCGTCGGCGGGCGAGCCCCCACCCACCCCCCACGGCCCACCTTGTCCACCCTGGCATGGGGGCCGTCGCCCTGCTTTCTGCCGCGCACCTGCGCGGCGCCCCCCCCGCCCCCCCGCCCCGCCCAGCGGGGTGGAGGCGCTGGCTCCTGCCGCAGCGTTGGCCGGCAGGGGCGGGTTCGCTGCCGCCCACCGCGACGGCGGCTGCCCCCTCGCCCCCCCCCCGCTGGCCCACCCTGCCCACCTGGGCAGAGGGGCCGCGCCCACCTTCACTCGCCAAGCACCAGTTAGGCGCCGACTTGTTTCTCACAGCCCCGCCTCCCAGGCCCCGCCATGTCCCGGTTCACGGCCGGCTCACCCTGCCCAGCCAGGCAGGTGGAGCCCTCCTGGTGCCCCGCTGGGCGCTCGCTGGGCGCCGCCCCCCGCCCCGCGCGGCAGCGCCCGACGCCGCTATTGCTGCCAGGCGCTGCCGCCCCGCCTGCAGGTTTCCGCTGGCGGGGCGTCCTCCCCCCTGTCCGCTTCTCCCTCCCCCGCTCTCTCTCTCCCTCCCCCCGCGCGCCGCCATGGCGACGGGTGGCTGCTTGCAGCCTGCGCTGCCGCCCCGGGCCTGGCCTTGCCGCCGGCCGCCGCACCGGCCCAGCATCCGCCTGGGTACACCGCGCCCGCTCCCGTCCTGGGGGACGCACCGGCATGTATTTTTGATGTTGGCAGTGTTCGCATCACATCCTGAACCAGCTGGCTCGTCCCAGCACCCGCACTGCGCCCAGCCGCCGCCGGGCCCCTACGCAGCAGCCGCCGGGGGGACCGGCCGCGCCATTCGTTCCGGGTTGGACCCGTCCCTTTGAGCGGCCCTCGTTATTTTTCTTCTCTTTCGGCCGCCCTCCCTGTCCCCCTCCATTTCTTGCATTGTGGAAAAAGTCGTTTCAACGGTATCCCCGTTTTGATTGCTCTTCCGCTAGCATAATTACTCTGCCTAGCCGCCAACGTACAAAAAAACGTTTGGCGCTCGGGGGCCCCCAGCGGAGCCATCTCGGAGCCTACGGGTTGCATGTTGGGGTCATTTTGGCGCCATCCCGGGACTATTCGGGGCACTCCCATAGCCAATGTTTGGTCATCCCGGACTTGCTGGGAGGCCGTCTTGGGCGATGTTGGGCCATGTGGGGGAGCATTGCGAAATCGATGCATCCCGTCTTATCCTTGTCGTCCTCTTGCACTCTTCTCGTTATTTTGCTCACCGTCCCATACATCCGTCTCCCTCCCTTCTTTTTCAAATTGAGCACGTTCCTCCTACCCCTCCTTCTCCTCCTCCTCCTCCTCCTCCTCCTCTTCCTCCTCCTCCTTTTCCTCCTTCTCCCTTTCCTCCTCCGTTTCCTCCTCCTCCTCCTCCTTCTCCTCCTCCATCTCCCTCCATGGGTCGGGCTGGACGCCGAGACGAGGTTCCGGCGGCTGAAGGACCACTGGATGGCGGAGCAGGCCCGCTGGGAGGAGGACCGCGAGCACTGGGAGGATCCATCGACGAGCAATAACAACAAACTACCGAGGGACGTACACAGCCCATGCGAAATTAGCAGCAGCCTCAATGGATCCGCTCTGCACGAAGGATGGTCGGACAAGGCGCGCGATCCATTGTGGAAGCTACACCACATCGGTGGCTTTTTGGTTTTGCACGCCCCATGAGAACAATATGCAGCAATTCCGAAAAGCGGGAAATGGAGAGCGAAAGACAGAAGGAAAACGACAACCAAGAGAAGGGGGCAGGTTAAGACAGCAGGGGAATGAGAAGATGGCGAAGACGAAGACGAGGACAAGAGGCAGACACAAGACGGCATTGAGGGCGTTACGTCGATGCTACAGGAAGGCTCCTGGATCGAGACTAATGAACGGTTTCGCTGTATGTTTTTCGCACCGCTCTGCGGAGGGGCTTGGAATATCCGCAGGCGCGACGCCAGGTTATCCGAGGTCGCGGCATCGGACAACCCGGTATCTTGCGCTACAGATAGTCCACTTCATGTATGACACTACATCGGTAGCACCATATAGCGTGCACCACGGAGCAAACAGCACATGGAATGCACCGCACAGATTGCACCACACAGCATGCGCCACACGGAGTGAGCCAGACTGCGACCAGACTGCTGCTCGCACCACACATCTTTTACAAATCCAGACTCCAAGGATTCGCTGCCTGGGGCCCATCCTGGATACAGTCGGGGCCCTGAAGAAGGAACCCTTTTCGTTGGGGAGGGGCTCCGCGTGCCTTTAGTGTTTCGCAGCTTGCCTCAGGTTTTCCTCAGGTTTTCGATATGAAATCGAAGTTTAACTCATGGAAAATAGGGGCCTCGTTCCTTATTTGGGGTTCCTTAGGTCAACGCCCCGACTGTAGGTCTGGCAGCCGCTGCAGCCTGGGCCTCGACGTCGGGCCCCAGGAGAGTACCGATCGCGCGGTGGCGGCAGCACCTTTTTCGGAGCTCTCTCGACGAGACCTCGCGTTGCCAGCAAGAGTCCCCTCGTTCCTGATTTTGGGTTCCTTAGGTCAACGCCCCGACGGTACAGTGACCGTTGTTCTGTCGTCCTCTCCCGCCCCCGGCGAAGGAGGAGCGGCAGCACCTGAAGCGGTCCTTAGAGACGGAGCGCGGCAAGCGGCAGGCGGCCGAGGAGCGCTGCGCGGGTCGGGAGGGGGCGAAGCGCAGGCGCGGCCGCGCTCGTCCTCCTCCTCCATCTCCTCCTCCTCCTCCTCCTCCTCCTCCTCCTCCTCCTCCTCCTCCTCTCCCTCCTCCTCCATCTCCTCCTCCTCCTCCTCCTCCTCCTCCTCCTCCTCCTCCTCCTCCTCCTCCTCCTCCTCCTCCTCCTCCTCCTCCATTCCTTCTCCTTACAGAGAACTCCTCCCTGTCGCACCCCGAGGCCAGTTTGTAGGGCGGGCCGGGTGTTTCGCCTGAGACTGCTTGACCATTTAAGATTACGAAGCGTAAAGGGGGCAACAGTTTCACAGATGGAGGGCGGGTGGTTTTCAAAATGTGGCTCTCGCCTTAGCGCGGCGCACTCTCGTTTTGAATATTTGCAAGAGTTTCACGGACTGAGGTCGGGTCGTTTTCAAAATGTAGTTCTCGCTTTAGCGCCGCGCACATTCGTTGCAAAAAAATGCAAGAGCTTCACGGATTTAGGCCGGGTGGTTTTCAAAATGTGGCTCTCGCCTTAGCGCCGCACACATTCGTTTAGAAAAATTGCAAGGGATTGACGGATTTAGGGTGGGTGGTTTTCAAAATGTGGCTCTCGCCTCAGCGCCGCGCACATTCGTCTAAAAAATTGCAAGAGTCTCACGGATTGAGGGCGGGTCGTTGTCAAAATGTGGTTCTCCCTTTAGCGCCGCGCATATTATTTTCAAACATTTGCAAGAGTTGCATTGGCTGAGGGCGGCTCCTTTCCAAAATGTGGCTCTCGCTTTAGCGCCGCGCACATTTGTTAACAATAAATGCAAGAGTCTCACGGATCCCCATGATCAACGTACCAGAATTTGTGTTTCGGAAGGAATCAGGATTATGCGGGCGCAACAGTTATGTTCATTCTTTATGTTGAAGTCCCAAAAATGGCGTTCTGGCACGATTCTGGATCGTCAAGACACAGCAGTCAGGTTGATACGTGGCGTTGAAATCCTGAGAACAATGTTTTGGCACGCTTCAGGATATTCAGACAGTTGTCTTCCAACGAGGCAGTTCCTTCAATGGAAATGAACCGTCCTATGAAGAGGGAGCTTCGAGGGAGGGTTAATTCCAACATCGTTGATGACTCTTGGATTTCCACTGGTCCTCCTCCTCCTCCTGCTCCTCCTCCTCCTCCTAGTCCTCCTCCTCCTCCTCCCCCTCTCGAGGAAACGCAAACATGGATCAATCGGCGGCCAAATCTGGAGCCTACCCTCGCCGATCAACGATTCAGGCAATTCGATAGGCGGCAGGGGTAGGGTTCGGAATTCGTCGAACGCGTGGCGAAATCCGAACCCTACCCCCGCCTCCCGTCGACTCAGGAGCATGGTGGGATCATGGCTCGGATGTCGCCACCTACTGACGGCGCGTGGACTATAGCGACGGTTCTCGCTTCCGTGCAGGATCGGCGCGCTGCGTCGCCAAATCGGGCGCCAGTGGCCTCATGGTTCGGGGGTACGTTCCCCGGTCCGTGGATCTGGGGCCACACGCCAGATCCGCGGGTGTCTGATCCATGTTGGCGTGCCCAATATCTGCTCCCCCCCCGGGAAGGGGGGGGCAGGGAAGCGGCAGGCCACGAGGGAGGTCGTGGAAGTGCCGTTGCTTCTGCTCCCACTCTGCGCTTCTCCTGCCCCGGAGGTCTTTGGAGGTCTCCGAGGTCCCCCGGAGCTCTCTGGAGGCCCCCAGAGGCCTCTGGACGTTGCAGAGGCCGTCGGCGGTCTTCAATGGGAGCATGTCAATAGAAGTTACGATGCTCAACCCTCGAAGCTCGAACCTCGAGCCTCCTCCCCATCCCGCCTTGTTTTCGTCGTCACCATCATCCTCAGTAATTGTTCGCAGGTCCTGGGCCTGGAAGCTGTTTCCATACTCCGATAACAGCAAAAACTGACTCCGACTTGACGATTGCTGCAACCGGTTTGAGGTCAGGGTCCCCGTCGTCAACGCCCTGATCATCCTAGGTCTGGCAGCCGCTGCAGCATGGGCCTCGACGTCGGTCCCCAGGAGAGTACCGATCGCGCGATGGCGGCGGCGCCTTTTTCGGAGCTCTCTCGACGAGACCTCGCGCTGCCAGCAAGAGTCCCCTCGCTCATCGATCGAGCAATATTCCCAGGCTTCCAGCGTCTTGAAACAAAAATTCGAGTTGGAGGTTCTTCACCACTTTCGGCGCCCAGGTGCTGTTTCTGGGCCCTGGAAAACCCAAAAACGTGATTCAGTATGAAACTGGCCCTGGAGAAGGGGTCAAAGTACCTGGGGGTCCATGTCTCGAAATGTCGATCCGCTGAATGTCTGGGCTCGTCAATCGACCACGATGATTGACGTTTCGTGCCCTCCCACCAGCCCATCCAGAAACGATTCCAGGGCGAGTTGGCGCAAGAAGGGAAGTGGAGGGGCATTAGTGGAACAAGGACTGGGGACACCAGTGAAGCCGAAGCTGGGATTAGCCCGAGCAGCCCTCCACAACGGCCGTCTGGACGCCCGCAAAAAGCCTCTTGGAGGCCCTTTGGAGGCCTCCTACACCATCCAGTTTCAGACACTGGTCCCCGAACTTGTGAAGCGACCGCAATTCGCACGGCGGTTGCCAAATGTTCCGGTTATTTGTTCTATAGTGTATTCCTCCTGCCCCTCCTCATCCTCCTCATCCTCCTCCTTTCTACATTCCTTTCCTCGTGTAGATAACTCTCCCTGCCTCTTATAAAAACTCCTCTTATAGATAACTCCTTCCTCTATAGATAACTCTCCTTGCCTCTTATAGATAACTCCCCCTGCCTCTTATAGAAACTCCTCTTGTTCTAACTCCTCTTATAATAACTCCTCTTGTACGAATTCCTCTTATAGATAACTCCTCTTATAGATAACTCTCCCTGCCTCTTCTAGAGACTCCTCTTACAGAAACTCCTGCCTCGTATAACTATAAGAGGAAAGGAGTTGTCTTTCTTCTTATAGATAACTCCTCCCTGCCGCACCCCCGGGCGTATCGGTAGGGCGGTCCAGGCGTCCCACCTGAGATTTCCTGATCCCGGAGCTTGAACTTTGCAACGGCTAAACGGATAGAAGGCGGGTCCTTTTCAGAATGGAAATCCCGCCTTAGTTCCGCGCACAATTGTTTAAAAAAATTGCAGCAGCTTCAACGACGGAGGGCAGGTCTTTTTCAAAACCAAGTTCTTGCCGCAGCGCCGCGCACATTCGCTTTAAAAGATTGCGGAAGCTACATGGACGAATGACGATACGCTTTGACATGAAGGTCCCGCCTTAGCGCCGAAAGCATTCGTCTCAGTATCTTGCAACAGATACGTGTATGAAGGCCAATAAGTAATCAGCATGCGGTTCCCGCTTTAGCGGCGTGCAGAATCGTTGAAGAAGTTTGCATCTCTCACATGATCAAGGGCAGTTGACTTTCGACATGAGGCTCTTCCTTGAGACTTCCTCAAATTCAACGAACTGACATTGAACATATGTGACAGCTGCACGCGAATGGAGGGAAGCTCCTCTTCACAATGGGGATACCTCGTGGGAGCCCTTCCAATGTGGTGGGCAGATGTGCACCAGTTGCGCAACATATACACAGATGGGGGCGGCCCCTTCTTCAAAGCGGGGTGTTCGTTAGGCACCTCGTTGGGTCTTGTGACCTTACCTCTCTCACATTCATCATCACCCACAAGAAGGACGCAGGGCAGCTCCTTTTCACAGTAGGGCTCTCGCCTGAATGGAAGGCCCGTAGGGCGCTCGTCTTTCAACATGGATCTTCTCGCGAGGAAGGGACTTGGGGAGGGTGTATTGCAGCGTTGTTGATGCATCCTGGGTTCACTCTGGTCCTCCTCCTCCTCCTCGTGCTCCTCCTCCTCCTCGTGCTTCGCCTCGTGCTCCTCCTCCTGCTCCTCCTCCTCGTGCTCCTCCTCCTCGTCCTCCTCGTCCTCCTCCTCCTCCTCGCGCTTCTCCTCCTCCTCCTCCTCCTCCTCCACCTCCTCCTCCTCGTGTTTCTCCGCCGCCTCTCCCTCCCGCGGAGTGGCCTCGGGGGACCTCCAGCCTCCAGAGGTCTTTTGGAGGCCCAGTGGGGAACCGACGGAAAGTCTGAAAGTTTCGGCCCTCGATGATCTTCCTCGTCACGCCTCTCCGCTTTTCCCGCCATCTCCACTCCCTCCTCATGCCCGCCTGCCTGCCCGAGGTGTGCCCGTTTCTGGCCGTGCACAGCACGCAGCACAATCAGCAGCCATGGCGGGGTGAGTTTGTGACGGCCGTCGGCGACGCTTCCCGGTGCTCTCATCCGTCAAATACGGCATGGCTTGCCGGCAGGTGCCCCACGGAAGCTTCTCATCCCCCAGAAGTTGTGGGGGCTCACAGAAGCCTGGAGGCACATCCGGAAGGTCAAGTTTCGACGAAGCACGTGCCCCCAGATCTCTCATGTCAAGATTTATGGTTGCGTGTGCCGACTGTTTTGCTCCCGTCACTCCGCTCCCCACCCCCATCGTCGGAGGAGGCCGAGCGCGTGGCGCGCGCCAAGATCCGCATCGCCGACGAGGCGACGGACCGCGTGAAGGAGGAGAGCCGGGCCGTCCTCGAGGCGCGCATGCAGCACGAGGCGGCGAACTACCAGGTCCACGGCACGCAGAGAGTCGGCGGCGCGCCCAAGTGGGGGAAGGCAGAGGGGGGGCGGGCCTTCTCAGAAGGCTCAGAAGGTCTCCAGCCTGTCGAGCAGTTCTCTCGAAGCCTTGTCCGAAGCCCCGCCGCCTTGTGAGAAGGCCTGCCCCCTCTCACTTCCCCCCATCGGCGTGCCGCCGAGGGAACCAAAAGGCGGCACACAGATGAATGTTCGGGGGTGCCGATCTCTTGAGCTCATTCTCCGTCCGAGCGAAGGGGCGTGATCATCTCTGAAGAGAACGGGAAGGGGGATGGAGGGACAGAAGGGCAAGAGCTTGCATGCTCGAAGCTCCGCGAGGAGCTCTCGGGTCGGCGCCGGGCCCTCTCCTCACGCCTCTGGGCGGCGCCTCCTCACGCCGCTGGGCCGCTCTCCCCACGCTGCTTCTCACTGCTCCCCCGCTGGGAAGGAGCCTGGGGAGAGCGGCCCAGTTCAGCCCCGAAAAATTCGCGCCAACCGATTTAGAACACATTACATAGATGTGTATATATCGACATGCATACATACATACATACATACATACATGCATGCATGCATGCATGCATGCATGCATGCATACACACACACCTACATACATACATACATACATACATACATACATACATACATACATACATACATACATACATACATACGTACGTACGTACGTACGTACGTACGTACGTACGTACGTACATACATACATACATACATACATATATCGAGAGAGACAGAGAGAAAGAAAGAAAGAGAGAGAGAGAGAGAGAGGCCCGGGGGTGCCGGGGAGCCCTGACAGGCTTTCAGATTGCTCCCAGGTGGCCCGAGGTCGCCGAAAAATCGCTCCAAGACGCCCAAGATGGCTCAAGACGGCCGTGAGGCCCCCAAGACGCCCCAAGAGGCCCCCAACAGGACTCCCAAGAGGATCTCAAGAGGCAAAAATAGTCCCATTCCCTTGGCATATATATATATATAGAGAGAGAGAGAGAACAATATATACATATATAGATATATATATATATATATATATAATATATATATATATATATATATATTCGTTTCTGAGAGCATCCATGACGGCCCGCGAGGCCTCCAACATCGCCCCAAGACGGCCCAAGAGGCTCCCTACAGGGCTCCAAGACGGCCCAAGAGAGCTACAAGAAGGCCCAGAAGCAGCTACCCGAACAGATATTTCAAGCTTTCGGCCCCAAGACGCCCCCAGGAGGCCCCAGGAACCTTCAAAAAAGCCCCCAAGAGGCCCCGAACAGGCCTTCAGCCTTCAGCAAGCCCCAAAAGGCCCCCAAGAAGCCCCCAAGAGCCCCCTCCCCAGACGCTCTGAGGCACTCATGGCGATCCCGAAGCTTCCAGGGAGGAGAGGCGATGAACGGCCGTCCTGACGCGATCTTGGGCCGTCTTCGAGCTCAAGGTGCCCGCATGGCCCAACAGGTCCCAGAAACACCCGAAGAGAGCCTTTTCCAGGGTTCCCAAAATACCCTCCAGAAGAAAGCTACCAGGGGACGGACCCAACCAAGATGGCCCCCTGAGCGCCCCAGAGGCATCCACGGCTCCCCCAAGAAGCACCCAAGAGGCGCCCAAAAGATCCCACGAGGCCCTAAAGAGGCCCAACGAGCCTTCCAGAAGCCCCCAAGAAGACATATTATTTTCATATCATGTATGGAGAGAGGTAGTTACAGATACAGATGTAGTCCCGCTATGCCGCCATGGCGTTATAGGCGATGCCTCGTTGTTTTCTTGCGCCCGGCCTCCGCCTCCTGCATTGCGACCTTGCTCCCGCGCGCGCGCCCCCAATATCCAATCGTCGGTGCATCGCGCGGAAGATTTGATTTGTTAGCGGCGGTTCCGCGTTTTCCGCGCTCGGCCCGAGCTGCGCGCTCGTTGCCGCGCCCACCTCGCGCGGCCCAATCGGGCGCTCGCGCCATGTCAGAGTCTCGCTTGGCCGCCTGGGCAGCGCGCGAGAGCACGCGCGCGCATTCGTCCTGGCGACCTCAAGCATGCGATGATTGCGCCAACATGGCAGCCTGCAGCCGCCATGCGCAGTTCCTCATGCGATGCGCCCCGTTGTCGTGACGACGCTGGCCCCCGATTAAGGGCCGCGCGCAATGCTGCCCTCGCAGACTGAAGCGCCGGCGCGAAAACACAACGCAACACCGCGTAATCATTGAAAACCACGCATCCAATTCAGGAACCATTCGGGCACAGCTCGGGCACCATAACTGACTTGGGCCCGTTCGCCCACGACCACTTCATGCTTCCAACCCTCCAACACGGCCGAAGAGGCCCCCAAGATCGCCCCAAGATCGCCCAAGAGGCTCCCAAGACGGCTCCAAGACGGGCCGAGAAGGCCCCAAGATTGCCAAAGAGGCGCCCAAGACAGCTCCAGACCACCCCAGAACAGGCCCAAGATGAGCCCAAGAGCGGGGGCAGGAGGCTTCCAGAGACCTCCGAGAGGATTCCAGGACCCCCCAGAGGCTTCCAACACACCCCAGACCCTTGAGAGGCCCCCAAAAAGCCCCGGCAGAGCCCGAAGAGGGTAAAATCGTTGATTTCACATTGGTTTTTGTCTACGTTTTTCGCTTTCACGTTTTCCCGCTTCCCACGCTCAAAGACCCAGGAATTCGAAAAAAATGAAATTCAAGACATTCCTTTTTTTTCCGAAAATGGGACTGGACTCCCACTCCCTATCCTCTTCCTCGAGCCCCATCAAGACTTCGGAATCACATGCAAAGATGTTTCGGGGATATTGTTGAAGTCTCCGACGCTGTCTCGGCACTCTCTAGGATCGTCTTCGCGTCCTGATGGCTGCCCCTGGAACCACCGTGGAAATCGAGATCCCAAGATCCCATGAGCTGAATATTTGAAATCCCCTTTGTATCTCAAACCCATCACCTTCTTTTGTTGTGCACGAAGATCCCGAGACGCATCTCAACGGACCGCGGCCTGTATCCAGAAAGCATCTAACCCACAGCCCAGGCACGGCAATTTGAAGAAAATGAATTCCCACAATTCCTTGTTTTTCAAGTTCGCCCCCAGCCTTTGCACAACGGGCCACAATCAAGGCCCCCCTTCAGCTCCCCGAGAAGAAACCGAGAAACGTATGAGGGCCCCAAATCGCTGAAATTCAAAAGGTAAGTAATGATTTCCGCGTTTCCGCAGCTCCCCTCCTATACGGTTCCGAGGCCTGCGCAGGGCCCCCAAGCGAGTCCCTGGATGCAAGAAGCGGCAAAAATGAGATTCCATGATTTAGCCCATAAGCATAGCTAGATTCTGAGCGCGCGCGAAGCGCGCGCGATGGTCCTAGTGCTTGTATATATATATATATATATATATGTAAATATGTGTGTGTGCGTATGCGTGTGTATTCATACATGTAAACGTACATACATACATACATACATACTTACATACATACATACATACATACATACATGCATATACACGCATATACATGCATACGTACATGCATACATACATATGTGTACATGTACATCTATAAATATATATATATATATATATATATATGTGTGTGTGTGTGTGTGTGTGTCGCATCGCTCATCCTGGATCCCGCCGCAATTGCGACGCTCAAGTCTTTGAGAGTGCGTGGTTTGCCCGAGCCCATGCGTTCAGGAGGGTTTAGTCTTCACCTCCTCTGTCATCTGGGCGCTATCGGCGCGGCGCGCTGGCAGTGGTCCACCTCCCTCCCCCCGAGGGCGGAGCCGCGCACTTCGGGCGCCAGCGTGGCCAGCCTGGACGAGCACGCCGGCTCCTCCACCTTTGCGCCACGGTCCGAGTGCCTGGCCGCTGCGCTGGAGGCCAAAGGGCCTATCGCAGGCTGCCCAGATTCGTGCACCCCTTGCGCGGCCTGCGAGGCAGGCGAGACGGGCTTGACGTTCCAGCTGGGCTTCGGGCTGCTAACCTAACTGTTCCTGGAGGTGCTCAAGACGGCGGTGAGGCTGGCGCCCAGCGCGGCACAGACCTGCCTGCCTGGGCCGCGGGCTTTGCCCACGGCCGGCGGCGAGCCGACGCCGGATCAGCAAGAGTCGCCAGACCCCGCGAGGCTCGCGGCGGAGCAGGCTAGGGCAAGTCGGGGTCGCAGACGGTTGGCGAGCGCGGTGCGCTGAGCTACATCCTGACGCCCGACTTCGACGACTACGACGAGCCGAACGCCCCTGGGCCCGACCTGGAGGAGGTGGCCCGCTTGGCAGGGCAAAGGGGCGGTCCCCCTGCCATGGCTGGCGGGAATGCACACCGCTTCAGGCGCCAGCCTACGGCCGCGGAGGCCTGGGGCGCCGCGGAGCGGGCCGTGGCTGCCGGCTTCCCGCCGCCGCTGCGGGGGCCGCTGATGCTGGACCTGGCATCCTCGGGGCGCCTGCCGGGCAGCATCCGCCGGCCAACCCAGCGGTCGCGGCGGCGCTGGGAGGGGTTGCAGCGGCGGGCGCCGCTGGCGGCCCAGGTGCCGCGGGCGCGGGGGCCGCCCCAGCCGCGGCCGGCGCGCCGGCGGCCGCGCCAGCCGCAGGCGCGCCGGCGGCAGGCGGAGGCCTCGCCGGCCTGGTCTCGGCTCTGGGCGGCCCTGCCGCCAGCGCGCCGGCGGCCGCGGGGGAGCCGGGATCGCCCGGAAAGGTGCCACACCTACGAGAAGCTGATGCAGACGAGGGTTCCGGGGCCAAGAAGTCGCGCCAGACCGCGAAGTCCAGCGCGAAGAAAAGGAGGAATCAGGACCAGTTCGAGAGGACCGCGTCCAAGGGGACTCGATCTCCATAAGCAAGACCGTGGACGACGGGGACGTCGCTCCCGGGAGACAAGAGGCCATCGACCTGTCCATCGCAGCCCCCTCCAAGGACGCCTTCCACCGTTTCGCGAAGGACCCCCGCCTGTCTGCGGCAACACAGGCGCGGCGTCAGCGCATGGAGGTGAGCGAACAGAAGCTGGACGACAAGGACGAAGCCAAACCAAGTTCGACGCAGCCATGGAGAAGGAGGTTGATCAATTTCTCTTGGCACAGGCCTGCAGGGGAGCCATCAGGAGCAAGCTGCCCGACGTGGACCTGACGAAGATGCGCCGGGTTCCAACATGGAAGGATGTCCCTAACGAAACGAACGGGAATAAGGCGAAGGCCAGATTGGTACTCATCGGCTACACCGACAAGGACCTCGAGACGCTCAAGACGCAGTGACCGACACCTTCGAGGAGATCACAGATGACGTTGTCCCAGATGGCGGCTAGCTGGGGATGGACATATTGGTCGGCAGATGCTTCATCGGCTTTTCTTAAAGGTGAAGTGACAGAAGAAGAGCGAGAGCTGCACGCATTACCAGCGCCACATCTTCGAGACGCCCTCAAGCTGAATGGCGACGACGTTGTGCACATCCTCAAAGCATGCTACGGACTGGCCAATGCACCGAGGAGGTGATTTGAGAATGTTTAGAAGGATCTGGAGAGCAGGGGCTGGTGCGCTTGCAAGCTCGAGCCACGTCTGTCCACCAGGATAGGCTCCAAGGGCAACGTGATCGGGATGATCCTCGTGCACGTGGACGATGTCCAGATCACGGGCGACGACCAGAACATGGAGTTCAGGGCCGGGTATGAGCATCTCAAGACGTTGCACAGGTGGGGCATGTGGAAATCCGACGAGGAGGGCTACTTTGTCTGCGGTGCGGAGGTTTCTAGGAGCCCCGACATGGGCGTCTCAGCCTGGAGAAGTACGCGAAGACCGCGCAGCCCATCAACATCAAGCGCTACAGGAAGTCCGACCCGGATTCCAGGCTGACGGCAGACGAGATCACGGCGTGCAGGGCTATCTGCGGACAAGCCCAATGGTTTTCCAGCCAGACGATGCCGCAGATTGCAGTATACGCGTCCATGCTAAAGGCACTGGTCAACAATGCGACGGTCAAGGACCTGGCAGGACCAACCAGATGGCCAAGGCGATTCACGAGTTCGCAGGAACTGGAGCCCCCGTTCATCCTTACAAGGATACGGCATGGGCGTGCTGGCATTACGCTTCGTGGTGCTCACGAGCGGATGGCAGCCGCCAAGGCGGCTACGTGCTCCAAACAACGGAGAAGGCAGCGCTCGAAGGCGAGAAGCAGAAGTTCACGGTGTTCACTGGAGGTTCGAGGAAGTTGACGAGGAAATGTCGCTCCTCCTTCGGAGTCGAGATCCAGGCGGCCAGCGAGGCTGCCGAGGATTTGGAGTGCACCCAGCTGGCCTGGATGGAGATGCTGAACGCGGACGTGCAGCTGAAGGGCGACAAGCGCTACGAGGTGATCAGGACTGGTCCAGAGAGCGTGCTGGCGACAGATTGCAAGAGCCTCTACGATGCAGCGAGGGATCGGAGAGTTCAGCACTGGGCCTGAGTCACAAGCGTTCCGCTATCGAGCGCATGGCGATCAAGCAAGGAGTTACCGAGTGCGGTGCAGAAGAGCGCCGGGCGCAATCTCACGCCCAAGTAGCAGACGGCTGTACCATGATCAAATACGAGGCGCAGAAGCTTCTCGACGTTTTCATGGCCAGGAGCCATTGGACGCTGGTGCACGATTTGAAGGTCGAGTAGGCACGCAAGCGAGGCCTACGTGGCCTCGACTTGCCAGAGGATAAGCCAGTTCTCCTCGACGAGCCTCGGGGCGACAACACGGTTGATTTTGTCGAGGCCCGTCATAGTCATATCGCAGCTGGCTCGCGCGTGCTGAGGCTAAATCATCGATGCCCGTTCTTTCTGCAAAATGCAGCTGGTCGGATTGCAGCTAGAACAAATTCCCCGCGTGTAGTTATTTGCAGTTCCCTAGCCCATCCGACCTGCCCCCTCTCGACGCCTAACTCCCCGCCGCTGGCGCTGTGGCTTCATGGCGCCCTTGACTCTGGCAGGCGCTACTGGACCTGCCTAGTCTGGCAACACTGCGCTGAAGCACCCCACTGCATTCCACAGCCCACCAGGGGCTACAGCGAGATATCGCCCCAGATCATCGACGCTGGCGAGCTGCGGAGGAAAAGAAGATAGAATCGAGATAACTAACCAGAACTGCCATTCACGACCAGGACGATATCGAGACCTCGAGGCTGCTCGCCAACGCCGACAATGCGGGGGGGGGCGCGGGGGGGCGCCCACGCGCAAGGCCCAGAGGGCAGGGCAGGGGGGGGGGGGGGGGGGGGGGGGCAGCGGAGCAGACAGAAGACGGAGACCGACGAGCCACGGTGGAGCGCGCGGCGTAGCCACGAGGCGACCCCGCGGCAGGGACGCGAGCAGCAGGGCCGCCGCGGGCCCGAATGGGCGCGCCAGGAAGCTGCGGAGGAGCGCCGTAGACAGGGCGCGGGGGGCAGCGGATGAGAGGTCGCCTCGACGGGCAATGGCGCGCCAGAGCCCAGCTTGCCGGAGCCCAGCAGCACCCAGACTGCCACGAGAGCCAGTTCGTCCCGGGAGATCACAGCCATGGGGGCGTCAGGAAGGCGGGCGACTGGCAAACCAGCGGGAGGCGATGGGGTCAGGCAGGCGAAGGGCGCGCAGCACCGACAGGGGCCGCGCCTCGGGCGCCAGGGTTGCCACGGCGGACGGAGAGCGAGGGGTCGAACGGGAGTGGGCTCGGCAGGCGCCGGGCCCCACCATGGAGGGACATATCGGCGCCTTCTCCCTCGCGCATTTTCACGCGTTTCCTCAGTTGCGCAATGTCATTCATCCTGTTCTTCGCCGGTGCCATGTCGTCGCTATCCCGCGCGCCGTTCACTGCGGGAGCGCCAGTCGTCTCGCAAGCCCGCACGGGCCCCAAGCGGGCAACCGTGACACTTGATGGGGGCGCAAAGCTCGGGGGAACATACACCGGATCTTTCCATCCATCGCGCGCACGCCGCGCGCCGCCGCGCTCGCCACCCTGCCGCCGGGGTGGACACGGCAGGCGCCCGGCCCATGGAGGGGCATGCTGCCCCGGGCGACGGGCCCGCGAGGAAGCTCAGCGGCGGGGCCGCCCGCGCCGGCCAGGGCGGGGGCGGGGGGCGCGCGCCTCGCCAGCGAGGTCCTAGGACAAGCCTTCCGGAGGAACGGGCAGGGAATCGGGCGGTTGAAATAGGCGTCGAGGAGCTGCCGAAGCTCGGCGGCCGGGAATAGGACGCGCGGCGGCAGTTCGCCTGGGGCGCGGGGGCGCCACACAGAGGCCCACCTCCACCATTCCACGCCGACGAGGCGATCGACGTTGGATTCGCCGATGACATGAGCCGAGACCTGACAAGCCAGAGGGCCGCGCGCACAGTCAGCTCCAGGCAGCCCGGCGACGGCACTGCCGTTCCCAGGCCAAAGCAAGCGGGGGGAGCTGGCGGCGGAGGCGAGGGGGGGGCCAGCCTCCAAGCAGGGGCTCGGGGACCACTCGCCGGAGCGCCCTGGCGACGGCAAGCCGATGGAATCGACGATCTGGCCGAGGAGGCGGGCGGGGAAGTCAGCGCGGGGACGGGGCCCGTTCGGAGCGGCGATGGGCGCGGCGCGGCACTAATGCTCGGCGACCCAGGCCCACCACAGCAAACTGTTTCTCAAAGCCTCCTCAGAGTCGCCGGCAATCCAGGAGGAGACCGCCCCCGCCAGGGCGCGGCGGCACTCGAGACGGCCCCCAGCGCGAGCACCCCGCGCGCGCGGGGAGGGCGGAGCCGCGGGCGTCGCTCAGGCTGCCGCAGGGCGTCGCGGGCCCGCCCTCGTCTCCTCCAGCGCGGGGACGCGCCCGCGCGCTGCAGGGCGCGGACAAATTCTCGCGTGCTCAGCGGAGAAGGCGGGGGCGGAGTCGTCATCGCACAGCCCGTCCGCACCAAGGTCATCGTGCCACCGCGGGCGAGGTGGGCAGTCAGGAGGGTCGCGGGGCGGGGCGCAGCGAGAACCGCCAAAAGGGCAGCCAGGGAGGGCAGTGGAGAGGCCGTCGGGGAGGACGTCGAGGTGGGCGTCGTCGGGCGGGGTGCTGGGCGTCGGGGTCGGCGTCGGCATGGGCGCTCAGCGGCGCCCGGGTCGGCGTCGGGTTCGGCGTCGGGGTTGGGGGCGTCGACCCCATCCACGCTTGGAGCGCTTTAGGGCCGTTATGGGAACATCTTGGGACAGCATTTGGGGCATCTCGGGGCTATCCTGGAGGTCTCTGGGGCCGTCGTGGGCTGTCGGAAGCCTGACGTAGAAGGCGAGATCGCGAAAATCTTTCAACAACCTAAGGAGAAAACAATACATCGGGTTTTTTCGGCCCTCCTTTAAGGACCTCTTGGAGCTTTCTGGGGCCGTGTCGGGGGCCTTTTGGGCGGTGTTGAGGCTATTGCGAAGGTCTGACGGCCAGCGCCGCCGACCCTGAAAGACATCGACGACGACCAGGAGGGGGAGGAGAAGGAGGAGGAAGAGGAGGAGGCCGAGGCGGAGGCGGAGACGAGGAGGAGGAGGAGGAGGAGGAGGAGGAGGAGGAAAACGACTCCCCCCTGGGACCCCCCCCCTCTGGGGAGGAGGACCAGAGGAGGACCAGCGTGGGAGAGGGGAAGGGAGGTGCAGGAGGACCCCCACTGACGGATGCGTATCTGACTTCCCTCCCCCCCCCCTTGGGATTCCTCCCCACCTGGGGAGGAGGTCCCGAGGAGAACCGGCGCGCCTGAGAAAGACCTGCGTGGGAGAGGAGGACCCCCAGAGGCGATGCGAATCTGACCCTCCCCCCCGGGACGCCCCCCCCGCCAGGGAAGGGACAAAGGAAAGGGGCTTCCCTTTGACGTGACTTCGACGTGGGTCGATTTCCCTCAATCCCCAGATTCATTCCCCCGACGACGGGAGAGAACTCCCTCCCTCCCGACGGGGAAGGAGAAACAGAAAAGACGTCCCGTCGACGGGACCAGACAGACCCCTCACACACGCCGACAGGGTCGGCTGCTTTGGAGCCGTCTTGGAGCCGTTTTGAGGCCCTCTTTGTCTTGTACTTCGAACCAACCAACAAACGAACCAAGGGTTCCCCATCCTCCGCCTTCGTCATCATCGTCCTCTTCCTCGTCCTTGTCCTCTTCATCGTTATGTTCCTCCTTTGCTCAGTTTCCTTTTCCTTCCCTCCAGCTCACATCACCCCCCTCCTCTCCGTCCTCCTGTCCTCGTCCTTCTCCTTGTCCTCCCCCCCGCATCCCACAGCGAGCGTAGTGGAAAGACCCGCTGTTTAGGCTCCGTGCCTCAGGCACAGGTGCAGATGCTCAACGACGAGATCGACGACCTGAACGAGAAGCTTGGTATCGAGCGGGGTAAGGCCGCCAGAGCCGAGAGGGCGCAGTCCCAGCTCGAGACCCTGAAGCGCAAGCTGGAGGAGAGCCAGGCCACAGGGAAGGAGGGGCAGCTCGCCCTGGGCCTTGGAGAGCGGGGACGGGGAGGAGAGGAGAAGGAGGAGGAGGAGGAGGAGGAGGAGGAGGAGGAGGAGGAGGAGGGAGGAGGAGGAGGAGGAGGAGGAGGGCGGAGGAGGAGGAGGAGGAGAAGGAGGAAGAGGAACAGGAGGAGGCGGCAGGAGTAAAGAAAGTGAAGAGGAGGAGGAGGACTCCAATCGGTAGGGGACGACAGGGGGAAGAGGGAAGACACAGCGTCGCCCTCTCCATCGAAGCTGGAGCGGGGCGCGCCAGGTCTGGAAGCGCGAGCGCGACGAGCTCCAGGACCGGCTCGACCAGCAGGCGGTGTCTGGCCAGGCCGGGGCGGGGGCGCACCTGCAGGACAGGTTGGCCAGCATGCGGCGCGAGCTGGAAGACGCCGCCCTGCAGAACGAAGTGCTCAAGGGGAGCCTCGACCAGCTGCAGAGAGACAAGGACCGCTCCTCCTCCTCCTCCTCCTCCTCCACCTCCTCCTCCTCCTCCTCCTCCTCATCATCATCATCATCATCATCATCATCCTCCTCCTCCTCCTCCTCTCCTCCTCCTCCTCCTCCTCTCCTCCTCTCCTCCTCCTCCTCCTCCTCCTCCTCCTCCTCCTCATCCTTCTTCTCCTCCGCTCGAGGATCGAGGGTCGAGGTTCGTAGACGCTTGTAATCCGCAGTGGGCCTCGAGAACCTCCGCCGCCAGCCACTTGACACCTCGGCCAGCCTCGGGGGACCTCCGCAGCCTCCCAGGGGCTGCCGCAGGAGTACGACAGTTTCGCGCCACGTCGACGCGGCGGCGACCCCAGCGGCGGGCGTTCAAAGTTGAACGCCGCCAGTGGTCCTGAATCGGCCGATATTGAACGCTTGCGCTATCGGAAAACCGCGATTCCTCTTGAGATTGAACGATCCGCGCGGTGTCAGAAACCAACGCCGACGACATCGCAACGTTAATTTGCCGTGCACACCCCAGCGCGAAGACCGATTGGCGGACATTTCTTTGTGTTCCAAGCGGAGTGATTTAATCGCGGGCATATTTATCGTGCATCGTTTGCGGGACCGACTATCTATATCTGAATGGTTGCGCCTCTTGCAGCCAAGCGGAGCCATCTTGGAAGGAACGACCTTGTTGTTGTTAAGCCTTGTTGGGCTTGTGGGGCTATACGCAGCATTGCGGCTATTTAGAAGCATGCGAGGGCCATCTTGGGGATCCATGGGGGCATCTTGGTGCCGACTTGGGGCCGTTCGGTATAACCCAGGGCGGTGTTGGTCGCGCCTTGGGGCTGCTAGACACCATCTTGGGCCGCCTTGGCGCTATGTTGGGACATTGATTAGAAGCAGGCTTTGATTTTTCGGAACAGTCAAGTCGCCGCAGGCCGCACTTCTTTCAAAGCAATGTTGGTGCGTCGGCGATTTTGTCAGCGGGCTACGAGATTTTCAAAGCCACTGTGAAGAAGCCCGCCACATGCGCCAGCGTTTCCCCGAACAGTGCTTGCACTAATTGTCTTCTGTTTTAATTGTTCAGTAATTGGATGGGTTCCTCGGATTTTTCGCCCAGTGGACGCGTCGTGACCACCCCGTGCGCTGGCTTGCGCTTCCTGGTTCACACATGTTTCTTGTTTGTTGTATTAAAACTGTATACCCCGCAGCGACAGGTCCCGGTACCCAACGGGAATATTTAGTTTGCGCGATCGTTTAGTCGGAATATCAAATGATATTATCCCCAGCCGACCAGTGTCGTTCCTTCCCCCTTTCGCCCCAAAGAAACACGCGATGCGCGTTCGTTCATTATTGCTAGCACGACTCCCAAGTTGCACGAAGCTCTTCGTTGATCCGTGGACGAGCCGATCGACTGTGGTGCGTGGACCGCCGAGGCCAAGCACGAGTTTGACATGGACATCGCCGCCGACGTCGACAAGGCATGGGCGACCTGGGCTGCTGCCGCCGGCGCCCCCGACTCCCAGATACTGCTCCAAAGGGCCGCCGGCGGCTGGGTTGCCAGACCGCGCGCCCAGAAAGTCCACAATTTGTGGAAGCAGGCTCGTCGCGACGTCCGTTGCAGCGATCACGATGCTGCCGAGCATACCGTCGGCATGATCACCACGATCATCGACGACGCCACAAGCCAGCGCCTCCAATCATGGAGGCAGCGGGTCGCCACGCGAGACGGGGCGGCGAAGTGGGTCAAGCAACGTCTTCATGATTATGTTGCCACGGGAAGTGGCACGTAGACTCAGCACTTCGCTGGCCAAGCGCTGGAACACCAGCGCACTTCAGCTATCTCATGTGCCTGGATCGTGTGTCGATGTTGTACGTTCTCTTCTGAACCGCGCCCTTCTTCGACAACGTGTCCCACCACCAGCCCCTCTCCAACGACGCCCCTTTGATTTGTCAATCTTGCCAGCTGTGCCTGTGTTTGGCGCCCCGGGGAGCGCATCATCGAATTCCTCCCCGATAGCGCGAGCGGGATCGACGCGCATGCCGCTAAGTGGATTGATCACCTTCATCAAGATTATTTGGGGCGGCTTGCACGGGTGCTCACCGCTGATGACCAGAGTTTTTTGCCGCACTTCTGGAGCATAGTTGGCGTGACCCTTACTCCCAAAGGCCCTGACACGCAGCCTGACGAGCGCAGACCACTCACTGCACTACCCGTGACGTATCGGCTTTGGGTCTGGCGGCACACAGCAGCTCGCGACCTGGTGATGATTTCGAAGCCGGTTGGCCTCGCGGGAGCGGTACCGCACCATTCTTGCCCAGATGTCTTATGGGAGTTGCAAGCTCATCTCGTTCAAGCTCGTCTTGGCCGAGTACCACGTGGTTTGTCCTATCCATGGATGTAGAGTAATGCGATGACCGACTTGATATTCCCAACCTTTTGTGGCTCAAGGAGCATCTTGGGCGACCGATATGCGGCCACGTGCTGTGCAACTACCAGACTCTCGAGCGCATCCTTCCTCGTGGACAACCAGCCCGCGGACATCGTCCTGACAGGCTCTGGGGTTGGCGGGCGTCCCCCAGGGTTGCCCGATGCTCTGTTTCTTACGCAATTGGACGCCAACCACGTGGCATTCGAGGGTGCCCCAAGCGGTACTGACACCCAAGCAGTTCTCTCACCTGGACGCCCATCTTGTCCTTGTTACGTCCTGGAGCGGGTTGGCTCGCGTACTCGAGGCTACTCAACACATCGATTTGGCCAGCGGTCCTGATCTGAATTTTTCCTGACTGCGTTCGAGGCGTTATCGCCCCCACGGGTCGCCGCATCCTTCGATGTATTGACCCGAGTCTTCGAGAAGTATCTCTACGCAGGCATTTTCGGCATTTGGGTACCGATTCGGTCCTGGGAGATACGTCTGCTGCTACAGCGGCCGGCCGCCGAATTCAGCAACTTCGCAGTCGGCCACACGCTGCTCGCGTTTTATCCCACTTTCAACGAGGCGCCGCAGTCGCAGATGCCCCGTGGGCCGTCTGGCGCCTTGGAGAGCACGGTTTTACCGCGCGTGATCGTCGTCAAGTTTGCTGTTTGGCAGTTATTGCTCTTCTGCGCAGTTTCCAAGTTTCCCCGAGGGTTGCACGATAGGCCGGTCGAGAGCATTCACCAATTTTATCAGGCCTGGCTATCACAGAACTCTGTTGGGGGGCGTGGCGATCCACGACGGTGTTCGATTACTATATCGCGCTATCTTGGCAGACATTTTTCAACCAGCTGACTGGAAGTTCTACGGGCCCACCGCAGTCGGATACGTTTTGGGCCCCCGTACGCTGCCATCGCGGGCGCGCTCGACCCTCCAGATCGATTGGTGCGCAGCCGCTGCTTTCAAAGCTGGGAGTCGCAGGTTCGCCTTTACCATCCGTCCTGAACTTCCTGCAGATGCTGGCCGGGATGATTCCCCAGGCCTCTGCAAACGCATTCAGGCGCAAGAACAGTTTCATAAGTCACGCGATGTTTCTCGGTTTGCCTTCGCGGGAAGTGAGCCGAGGCGGGGGCCCAAGGACATTGTCAGCTTGTCCAACGGCCTCACCGAAAACGGAGAAGCATTGGAACATTTTTATGCTGCCCAATTCCATTTCGGAGGTCTCGCCCTCCCCTCTGGTGGCCCGTGGACCCGGCCACGCGCTTCACGCGTCACTTATCGCGACGGCGACGCGCGACGCGGGGCAGCAGCGGAGACGACCGACCATCGTCTTTGGCATTGCCCTGTTAACCACGAGGCACGTTCTTGGCGCTTGAACAGGTTCCTGGGCATCAGTTCCTAGGTGTCTTTTCTCCTTGTCTCGCACGTTGTGGCCTTATCGTTTCCTGTCAACGCGCTGGCCTTTCTCCTCATCGCGCCCCATGTGCTGCACGAGATTTGCGACGGGGTCAACGTTGCCGCCGCTTAGGCACGCGCGAACGCGCGCCACCATCGACGCGTCCGCTTGGAGTTGGACCGGCCCGTTTCCCAATTTGCCGACGTTCATCTATTCGAGCGCCCTGCCGCTCCCCAACCTGCCGACTTCGTCAATTCGAGCGCCCCCCCGCCGCCGCGGCGCGTCAAGCGCGCCATCGCGCCACTCGCGCACGACATGGAAGACGGCCCTCCGCGAGGGGCCACCCCGCCGCCACAGCCCCCCGCCACTGCGTTCCAGCACCCAGCTCACGCGGTGGTCTCGCGCGACGGCGGTGCTACTCTCAGCGGGGAGGAGAACAAGTGTGGGCGGGGTTTTGCGGTCGCCTTCCCATGTCACGCCCCACTGCCGGATTCCCGCAGCCCTGCTATCCTTGCCCATGGAGATGAGGGTTAGCATTCCAACGATGGGGGGGGAAACGCTTCGACATTTTGCCTTCAATTCCGTCCGCGACTCATTGTCCCCTGAAACAGGAAATTGCTTGCACTTTGTCCTAGCACATAGTGGGACGGCGCTGCGAAATCCAACTAGCCCGCGCAGCGGTCTGGGCGGGCGCGCTGGCCCATCCGCCATCGACGCTGCCCACCTGCGCCCCTTTCTTCAACCCGCTCATTCTGCATATTTCGCGATTGAGTTCGACCCTCAATATGCAGCCGACGTCGTTCGCAGACACGCCCGCACTCGTCGAGGCGCGGCCATTGCCCCGGGGACGGGGCAGATCTCTGACAGAATCAAACATCATATCACGTGGACTACGGTTGCATCTCACACCAGCGCCGCATTGAATGACCGCGCTGATCACGTGGCTGATTGCGGCGCACATGGCACGCTGCCCCCTCCATTAGTATTGTCGACGATTTCAAGGCGGGCTCGAGCTTCACGGTAGTTGTTGACTTCGCGCTCAAGTAGCCCTTGGATTTTTCCATTATCGCACGTCCGTCGCTCTAGCAAGTGCGCCTCGTAATTGTTGTCGCTTGTGGTTGCTCAAACGAAAAGGCCCCCCATCTCGCCAGGCGCCCCCCCCCCCCCCCCTTTTATGCAGCCATTGCGGTTTTCTGTTCGCAATTAGCGAAGGGCCCCCTCGCGCGCACGGAGCGGCGGCCCTGGGCCCCCCCACGCGGCCCCGCGGACGGGGACCATTCGTTTCCCTGGCGGGGGCGTTGGGCGGGGAGCCCCCCGACCCCCTCGCCCGCCGGGAAGCCAGCTCGCTCGCGCGGCCAGGACAGCGGCCGGGGCAGTCGCAGGAGCCACACTCCCGGGAAGCGGGCTCGCCCCTGCACGGCCGGCCAGGCGCGACGAACCCCCCGGACGAGGGATTGGAGGGAGAGGCCGACTCAGCCCCGCCTCAGCCCATCGTCGATCCGAGCGACGACGCCCCTCCCGGAGAGGAGGTCCCGGACCCCCCCGACCCCGCCCCAACGGTGGGAGGGCGAGGAGTCGGGCGCGGAGCCCTTGGAGCAGGGCTGCCCCCTCCAGACCCCCCCCCGCCCCGACAACGGGGCAGGAGGCGAGGGCTCGGGCGACTTCGGCGGGGAGACCCCGGCGGCCCCGCCATCTCACCCCAAGTCGCGGGGGCGCCGGATGGCGGGGCCCCATTCGAGCGCGGCGGCTGGACGCTCAGCTACAACGGGGGCCCGCGGAAGGACCCGAGCACGCCGGCCGACGCCGGGGGACAGCGGGGGAGGCCGACGCCCCCGCCGAGGACGCCGGCCCCCCCATCTGGGCCCGGACCCGCGACTGGGCCATCTCTGGCCCCCGATGGACCCCGCTGTCTCTTTCGGAAGAGGAGCGCCGAAGCTGGATGGGGCCCGGCGGCCAGCACGCGCCAGTCGCGGCATGCGGAGGCACCTTCCTCCTTCTCCAGAACAGGCTCTGCGCCTTCGCCCTGACCTTCGCGATCGGAGCCTGGGCGCGGAGGGGGGGGCCCAGCCCCGCCGGGGCCCCGACCCCCGTCGATTGGAGGGGGCCGACCACGGACGAGGCCGCCACGAACGATTTCTCCCAGTCGACGGCGACGCGCACCCACCGCCACCCGGACGACCTCTTCTGCCGGATCCGTCGGGCGACGGTCCGACGTCGAAGGGCGAAGGGGCCGCTTCCCCGCGCGACACACCCCCGGGAGACACGAGAGGGTCGGGAGAAGCCGGCGGGCCCGCGGGCGGCGGGAATCCTTGGATAACCATCCAGCCCGAGGGGGTTCACCCCTCGGCGGGGGGACAGGTGGGGGGGGGGCCTGGGCGAGTCACCGCGAGGAGGGTCGCCGGGAGACGGAACGGCAGCCGCGCGAGCCCCCCCGAGCACGGAGGCGTTCGAGAAAGCCCCCCCGTATGCGGGGATGTTGGGGGAGGAATGGGAGAGCTGGGACCACGCGGGAGCATAAGCACCCCTGGGGGCGCAGGGGGAATCGCAGATGGCCAAGTACGTGTTCCCAGGCGGCAGGTATCGCCTGGGCGACGCCGTGCCCGCATGCTGGGACGACCTCCTCCTCCCGCCTGAATCGACCGCACCTGGATCGTCGCCCCAGACCCCATCGCGGAGCGGCTCGACGAGGTCGCCCAGCCAGAGGGCAGCGCGTGGACGCAGGCGCGGCAGATCTCGGCCGTTGAGGAGGGAGAAACGGCGAGAGCGAGCTACCACCCAGGGATGATGCCCATCTTCTCCCTCGACGGAGTCGGAGACGACATGCCCGGGGCCCGCCGGGCGCAATATATTTTGGAGCGCCCACGGCCAGAGAGGGCAGCGCCCCCGATTTGAACGACGCCACTCACGCGCAGGGCCCCCCACCTCCAGGCGAAGAGCCTGCAGGACAGGGCGGAGCCCGAGCGATCGGCGGAGGAGGGAGAGGAGGGGGGCCGCCCCCCCTCGCACCCAACGGATGAGTGAAGCAGCGTTTTTGCCGGGGGAACCTCTTCCAGGGGACCCCGCGGACTGCGAGGGGCCTCCCTCCCCGAGTTCTGGGGGGCGGCGCAGGTGGCGATCACGGGCGCGGCTGAGCCTTTCCCTTCGCGCCCGGGGGGGCGCACCTCCCCCCTTATCCCTCGCGCGGGAACCCGTAGACTGCTTGACCTTCCCCCTGCGCGGGGCCCTAGGCGGGAAACCCCGCGCGGAAGGCCGGCATGCCCCGCCGCGCCCCCTTTGAATGGCACCCAGAGGGTCGGCCCACTACCGGGGCGCGCAGCGGTTCAGCCAGCGCCGGAGCCTTCCGTTCGTTGCCGCGCCCCTTGCCCAGGACAGCGAATACCGCCATTGTGCCTGCGAGGGGCGCCCCTTACAACGGGAGCCCCCCTTCCACCCTTTGAGTGAGAGGTCCGGCGAGCGGTCGATGAATTACGGGGCGCCTGCGGTTGCGGGCGGGCGGTCTGCCCGGAGAGGCTGAACCCAGTTTGCCGCCACCAGAAATGGCGCCGCCTCGCCACCTCCTCGCCCTCCTTTAGATCGTGCGCGGGATGCGGAGTGAATATGTTTTCGTTTGTGTCTGCTGAAACGGAGGGACCACCCCTCCTCTCCAGGCCCTCTCTTTTTTTTTTTTCTCTCTCTCTCTCTCTCTCTCTCTCTCTCTCTCTTTCTCTCTCTCTCTCTCTCTCTCTCTTTCTCTCTCTTCCTCTTTCTTCCCCCCCCCCTTCTGCAGCCATTGCGGTTTTGAGCTTCGACATTCCCCCCACCTGCCTTGCTTTCCCGCCCCTGCCAAATGCGGGCGGTCTGCCCGGAGAGGTTGAAACCAGCTCTTCGCAATAAGAAAAAGGCGCCCTTTCACCACCTTTTCGCCGTCCTTTGGATAGTGCGCGGGATGCGGGAATCCTTTGTGTATATATATATATACATTTATATATTCACATGCACCTACATATATGTATATATAAGTGTGTATATATATACATGCATACATACATACATACATACCTACCTACACACACACATACATACATACATACATACATGCATAAGCATAAACATATACCTACATACATGTATATAATGTGCGCGCCGCCGTGCGCATGTCAAAGTCATTAACAAACCGTTCGGTCTCTTGCAAGTTAAAGACATAGATATTGACTACCTCTTTAAGAACAACAATATGCCGCTCAACAAATAATATATGATGCCCGCGCGCGCTGAATGTGTTAGAACATCGGGGGCGATATACCAGTCTGTCAAATCAGAGCATACAGGCCACACGCGCGCTTGAGAAAAGCACAGCAAGTATCGCGCACCCGCCAATTCTGTCAAACATGGCCATGTGGGCCACGCGCGCGCCACTGTACGCGCACGTCCATATTCGTTCAAAACAAATGGCTTCTAAAGTAATCGAACAAGGATGTTCAAAAACATATAGGATAACCCAATGGCTTTTCAACCAGATTTTGCCACACATATGAATTTTCGCGCGAGCACAAGTCCTCATCATCTTCATCGTTACCATCCTCGCCAGCGTCACCAGTGCCATCGTCGCCACCATCTTCATCACAAACCTCTCGACGACCTTCCTGGGACCGGTTTTTCATCCCGAGCCATTTTTCAGCGGTCTCGGGGCCCAGCGAGAGCCTTTCGGAGGCCGAAAATTGCCAAAAACCCAGTGTCCCGTCGTGGGATCTTCACAATGTCGCGAAATCTGCAGAATTGCCACCTCTGGCAGGACGCGGCCGTGGATGAGCTCGGCCGCCGGCGGTCGCAGCTCGGCAGGCGGCACGGGTCCCTCTCCGCGGGCATTGAGGCGGCCAGCGCAGCGGAGGACGTTGGGAGGCGGCTGGCCCACGAGATGGAGCAGAAGCCAGGGTTGGGAAGGACGGTCGCTCCGAATCTGCCCCGCGCCAACCTCAGCAGCGAAATCCAAACCCCACCCTCGCGGATCAACGATTCAGGCAGTTCGATGGGAGGCGGGGGTACGGTTCGGCATTCGTCGAGCACGTGGTGAAATCCGAAGCCCATCGGTTCAGGAGATTCGATGGTCGGAATCGGGCTCGGATTTTACCACACGCAGACCCTTCTCCATATATTGTCGCCAGTTTGGAGTTCCTCCGGAACGATTCATCGCCACGGCTGTATTTTCTCCCGAATGTTGGTCGTAACGCTTCCCAGGAGAGGTCTGGACCAGATGTTTGCCCCCCGGACCTGACTTACTGGCGCGGTGAAAAAAAATGTAAAATACGACAGGGAGGTTCTAGCCGTTTTCGGCCTCCAGGGGCCTTCGCCAGGCCACGGGAACGTGAAAAGATGATCGGGATGAGAAACAAGCCATGGGGAACGTGTCGGGATTTCGGGGGAGGCCGTCTTGAGAAGAAAAAAACATCAGGTATCTCGCAGATTTCCCCCCATGCAACATCAGAGCCAGGAAGAGGAGGAGAAGGAGGAGCAGGAGGAACAGGAGGAAGAGAAGGAGGAAGTGGCAACCGACGGCAGCTGATATTCCCAGGACCCCTTGGAAAGATCTGCAGACTCTGCCGCCGCGCAGGGAGGAGGGGAAGAAGGAGGAGGAGGAGCAGGAGGAGGAGGAGGAGGAGGAGGAGGAGTGCCGAGAGCCCGTCCTGCTGCACCTCTGCGGCCCGCCCTCCGCACCACTCCCGAACGCCTTCGCTCCCCTCCGTCATTCCTCCCTCTACCTCCCACCCTCTTCCCGCTTGCTTTTCCTGCTCCTCCTGCTCCGTCTTTTTTGTTCGTCCTTTGGTCAATCCACCTCGTGCTGCTCCTCATCTTCGTCCTGCTCTTCAAGCCCTTTCGTCTTCCTGCAATAGTTCGGGTCATCATCATCATCAGCATCATCACCATCACCATCATCATCCTCGTCGTCATCGTCACCATCATCATCGTCATCATCATCATCGCCATCATCATCCTCGTCGTCATCGTCACCATCACCATCATCGTCGTCATCATCATCAGCATCAGCATCAGTGTCAGCATCATCATCCTCCTCTTCCTCGTCACCGCCATCGTCATCTTCATCGCCATCGTCATCGTCGTCGTCATCGCTATCGCCATCGTCGTCCGCTGCCATGCTGGTTCAAGTGCTCGGCGACCTCATCCGCGGCTCCCGTCTGCGCCCGCCGCGCTGCCTGGCATCGGCAGCGCCGGTCACGGCCCTCCTCGAGCAGGTCCTCGTCGTCAGCGTCCGCAGGGTCGCGGTTGCGTGCTGCTTTCTGGCAACACAGGTAACCAGGGAGTTCGCAGCCGCAAGGGCAGCAGCTCACAGAGCCCAGGCGCGCTTGCGAGCCAAAGGCTACTTACGCGCCACACGCCATCGTCAAGGGTTGAGTCAAGCAGCTTGCAGTAACTTCGAATCGGAACAACAAATTGCACCCGAAAACATCGCTGGACAGCGCCAGCTCGTCGGGCGTTTTCTCTGCACTGACGACGTGGAGACCCAGCTCGCCATAAACAAACAAGAGCATGCCACATTCGGCAGCACGACCAGTCCAAACATACCCGCGTCCTGACGAACGCCACCCCCACCATGCGCCCTGAGCTCCATGACATCAAGCAGTGTCGCAGCAACGCAGAGACCCGAGTAGCTGACGAAAGGGTGCCGGCGCAGATGACGAGGCGCCCTGTCCCACCGTCCTCAGGCTGCATTACCCCGCCTTCGCTTACAAGCCCACCGAACGGATCAGAGGGGGCCTGCGGCCGCAAGCTGCTAGGCGACCACAGCGGATGACGCGCCTGCCCTCGCGCCCGCGCGCGACGAGAGCCTCGCGGCACCGCGCGGAAGGCGCCGCGGCAAGTCTGTTCTTGGCATCGCCTGCGCAGCGGCGGTCCACGGCAGCTGCAGGGGAAGCGCGGGCCCCTCCAGCCCCCGAGCTGACCGGGCTCTGCTCGGCTACAGGTTCGGGATCTGACGACGGCAATGTGATTCGCCCCAGTGTCGGGGAGGGCGCTTTCCGCCCCGCTTGTCGCGGGGGCGGGGCGGCACCCCGGCGGCGTCGTCGACGCGCACGCCGCCACCGACCTGAGCTCGGCGGTTGCCGCGGCGCTCGAGGGCCGCCGCACCCATCGCAGCACGCGCGCTATGACCACGCGGGCGGGAACCAGGGAACGCGAGCAGATTGCGCCGCGGGGTTGCCCCGCCCGCCTCTCATTCGGCGACTGCAACGGGCGCGGTCGCGCTGGGCTATGGTTTGCGATCGGAGCCTTTGGTTCGTAGGGGGTTGCCACAGCACGCCAACTGTTTGATGGGCCCTCGTCGGGGCGCGGCAGAGATCCCCCTCAACGCCCTCGACCCCCCCCCCGGGCGCGGGTTGCAAGCCACGCCCTTCGGAGCCGCCTGCTCGAGGCCGCCGCCGCTTTCCGTTCCAATCGCCCGCCGGAGGTGCGAATCCCACGCGCCGATTGCACTGCGTTGCTCGAACCCGAGCCCGTCGCCCGCGTCGACGGCGTTTGCCCTGGCGACGCCCACTGCAGCTGGCGCCCCCCCCCATGCGAGTCTCTCGGGATCGGCAGCTCAGCCGGGGGGCGACTGGGGGGCGGCGCCCTTCCCTGTCTCCTTTTGACTGTACGCATCCTCGTCCGTTTCCTAACCACGCTTCTTCTCATTCCCCCATCCTTTCGGTCACAACGCATTCACCATGGGCCTTGGAATCGAAACATCAGCTCGGCAATCGACGGATACGACCAGGGACCGCTCGCGGACGCCCCGCGGGGCGGGCAGCAGCAGCTGCGGCCCCACGGGCCTGCCCGCAGCCAGGGTCGGCCTCGCGCTCTGGAGTGCCCAGAGCTCACACGTGGTCGTCGACGTCGCCGTCGTCGTCGTCGTCGTCGCGGTCGCCGTCGCGGTCGTCGTGGTCGTCGACGTCGCGGTCTGCATCTGCGCCGCAAGCCATCCTTGTTCGGTCAACGGCTCTGACCGCAAGCTCGATACTTCCTCGACCCAGCCGCATTCATCACGCAGGCTGCTCGTCGCACTACCCGCGCCCGCTGCTCGCCAGCCCCAGACATCGCGAGCGCGCGCCAGGTGCAGCCTGGAGGCCAGGGCTTAGTTGGAGCCATCGCTGCCAATAAGATATCACGGGCCGCCCCTGCCTCTGAATTTTCGCTCGAGCGCGCCGCGCCTGCCGAGGAAGGGCCGCTCGCGTTGCCGTCGCCACCGGCAACTTCAGATGGGTCGCTCGGGTCGCCCGCGCCCTCAACTTCAGCGAGCGCGACTTCCGCGCCGCGAGGTCGCGCGCCTCGGCCGACCGCGCGGCCAAGGGCCAGACCCTGCGCGAGCCCGCCAGGACTTGAAACAGCAAGGGCGAGCTCGCCCGCGCCGCCCGAAGCCCGCCAGAAGGGGGCAGAGGGGTGGGGGGGAGGGGGGGCGCGAAAGCGAGAGTGCTGGACTGCCCAGCGCATGCCCATCGCCTCATCCGCATCGCCCCGCAAACATTATGGCCCCCAGGGCCCTTGGGTTTCAGGCGACGCGCGGAGAGAAGCGCGCGCCCATCGCAGCACACACCAGAAGTCGCATCTTCACAACGGTAGCAGGAGCAGTTGGGGCCACGGACCACAGCGGATTGCCCGCTTCGACGGATCGCCCGTCAGCAGAGTCTCACCTTGGACGGATGTCTCGTCAGCAGCATTCCTAAGCTACGGCCCCCAGGCAGGAGCCGCCCGATGACGGACAAGGAGCCGCCGGGGAAGGAGGAGACCCAGTTGCTGCGCAGGCGGGAGGTGGACCGCACATCAAAGCGCCACCCGATGAAGGATCACCGCCGGAGAGTTGCAGCGCTCAGAATCCGCACACGCCTGCCCGCGGAGAAGCAGGCCGCGGAGCTGCGCGCAGAGTTACAGGGCGACGCCCGGGCACACGCAGAGGACCTCGACCCGCTGGAGCTACAGAGCGCAGAAGGGGCCAAAAATGCTGTGAGACTTTCTGGCCGATATCTACGATGACGAGAAGGCAATGGAGCGCGGCGGAGAGCTCGAGACGTTCTTCGCCAAGATGCGCCGCGAGAGCGGCGAGGAGGTTAGCAATTACGTCAATCGCTTGGACTCGCAGGCATCGAGGCTGAAGACGCTACAGATGGAGTTCCCAGATCAGGCGCTAGCCCGGTCGTTCATGCGGCGGCTGGGTCTGCCGCCAGATCGAGAGGCTGGAGTGCTCAACGCTAATCAGAATAAGTATGAGCCCACGCCGCTGCAGAAGCAGACGCCACTCAACGCGAAGGACGCTCGAGCACTGGATAAGTTCAACCCCCGGAGACCCGCACCAGCACAGCCCGCCAGATGAAGAGGAGGAGTCAGACAGAGACGTCGGGGAGCTCAGATGACAGAGAACGACGACGAGGATGAGAATTTCGAGACATTAATTCGAGACTCAAGTGGAGGGCGATGACCTGCCAGAGGAGTTGCTCGAGGAAGAGAGCGACGCGGAGGTTGAAGTATATAAGTTGGAAAAGATGTTGACCAGAGCGAAGAATCGTCAGAAGGACGCCGATCAAGCGAGAGGATTTACCATCGAGATCGGCCGCTCGGCGGCAGAAGCAGCGGAAGCCCGGGCACCCACTCGACGAACGCCGGAGGCGAGGGGGGCTCAGATCGCATCAAGAAGCTGAAAGCGAGGACGCACTGTGCAGTATGTCAGCGGCTCGGACACTGGGAGGGAGATCCTGAAGGCCCTGGGCCGCCGAAAAAGGAACACATGACGACAGCCGACGACCACCGGGAAGAAGACGGCGGCACCGACCAGCACTACACAAGTTGGCAGAATAAGGAGCAGCAGATCGCCGAGCAGACCTTCTTCGTCAACGACGCGATGATGACGGATACGATGAACGTAATGATGGCTACGAAGGACGAGTTGCTGGCCCATCATCATAGCGCTCTGGAGGCCCCCCAAGGACACGCTCGGGATATCCCGGGGCCTCCAATGGATCAAAAGGGGGCTCCAAGCGAGATAACCTTCGACCAGTTCAAGAGCGACCCGAATCAGAGCGAGATAAGTTTCGACCAGTCTGAGAGCGACCCGAAGCAGCGCGAGATCAACTTCAGCACCTACGAGAAGGATCCGAGCCACTCCGAGCTAAACTTCAGGATGCTTCAGGAGAGCCCGAACGGAAAGCAGATCAAGACCAATGTCGGGGAAACGACCGGAAACCAGATCAGCAGCAGCAAGCAAGGCGAACAACACGAGTACGATTCGAAACAAGAGAAAGTTTGGGCCAATATAAGATTCCCCGCACGCAGCCAAGATCGGTTCAAGCAGTCTCAGGAGACCAGCATTTTGTTCCATATCCGGGTGCCTCTCAGCGCGCTGGCATGGGTTCACAGCTGTGGCGTTCTCAATGTGGATACCAAGAAGCACTACAACACGGCAGCGCTGGTGCGTTGGAAGCAGGTGTTCAAGTTAGTGTTCACGGTGATCGCAATGACCAGGCACCCGGCAGTGGCGATCTGGAGGCATGGCACGGAGGAGATCCTGGAGAGTCGCCAGCACCGCGCCGCCTACTTCCGCTCGGGACCATGGCCAAGGTGGAGCTGCAGGAAGAGATGCAGAGCCACGGGTTGGAGTGCCAAGGTATGGGCTGCCGGGAGATGCGAGTGCTTCCCAACGAGCAGCGGACCAAGAACGGACAAGACCGACGGGGAGCTCGAGCACCAGATCCGGAGCATCGAGGCTTAGCCAAGAAAAGCAAGGCGGATCTCATCCAGCTGGCCAAGAAGCGCAACATCAAGGTATCCGGGAGTATGATCAAGGACAACATCGCGCGCTTGCTGCTGGGACAGATTCCGAAGGCTGTCAAGAGGGAGGAGATCAAGGGCGAGGCGCCGCCGTATACGACCTCGAAGGATGCTTCTGCGACCAGTATCCTACCCGAGCTCCGGAAGGGGCATCTCGCAACGCCAGCGAGATCACTTCCCTCGGAAGGCCCCAAGAGCGACGCACCACCGATGAGGCGAAGGAGTTCGTCGATAAGCGACATGGCAATTGCAGCCGAAGACGTCGGCGTGGAGGAGATCCAGGACTGGGAGATGATAGCTCAGAAGGGAAAGGTGCGAAGGCAGCCAGGGTGAAGCGTGAGATGGGGCCTGGACAGATCAAGCGCTACATGGACATGATCAAGAAGGCTGTCGGGTTCCTCGCGTGGCAGGCCATGTTCGTCGGCACGTTTCTGGTGAGGCCGCTATTCTTAGAAGGCAATGCTCTCGTCCAGGACCTCTGTGACGCGTGCAACGTCAAGACCGACTTAAGCTACGACCTCATGCAGATCTTCGCGGGAGAAGCTGTTATACCCGAGGAGTTCTGCAGGAGGGGGATCAGGGTATACGAGCCGGTCGATCAGATCTACAACTTGCAATCTTCGATAAGTTCAAGATCGACGTAAAGTTCTACAGATTCACCACTCGCGTAAGCCGAAGCTGCTTACCGCGGAGCATCCCTGCACCCTGCGGACGCAGCTGACGAGGGCCAACTACCGAGGAGAAGTCAGACAACAGGAACTACATCGCAAGCGCATCAGGGACCGACCTCTGCTGGACTTCGCGGAGGAGATAGGCACGATGCATCTGAACAGAAAGCGGGACATATTATCCGAGCACCCCTGGACCTCAGAAGTGTTCAAGCAGCCGCAGGTCAAGCGCTTAAGGGAGCATCCAAGAGCGAAGGGGGTGAAAGTCGACATGCGCCAGCTCAACTTACGACATCCGACGTCTGATGGGAAGGTCCGGAAGCCGACTTAGCTCCTGGTCCCCAACGATGAGTGCGTCAAGAAGTCGGGCAATCAGCGTGGCGGAGATCACAAACATAACCAATTGGAGGGAGCGCATTACACGCGCAAGGCAGCACGCTACACCCAGGAGCTCGCGAAGGCAGTTCTGCAGGCTTACCAGCACAACAACCACAACTACACGTCGACGTACGGCGTCTACGCGACAGGAGACCTCATGGACCTGATGGGCGGAGAATCCGACGAGTTGTTCTATTGCGAGAACGCGGGCGATTTCACGGAGCTGCCGGCGCAGTTACCAGACGGGCCTGATTGGAGTCGAGTTGGACGACGAAGGGTCGTAGACCTCGAGTCCGGCATGGCATTGCAGGACTTCGAGAAGGCCGACATCATCCCAGATTTGACCAAGCCGAAGTTGAACCGCGCCGCCAAGCTGAAGATTCAGATGCGGTACACACCCGAGCCTGTCGCGGACGACATTGGAGCTAACGCTATCCAGCTCGGACCTGGAAGTTCAGATTGTTCAAGTATTGACTTGGCCACGCTACGTCAGCTACACCAGACTCTAGGACATACCAGCAACGAAGACCTTGCGATATCATTGAGATCCTCAGGGTGTCGACCGGAGGTTGCGATCGTAGCGAAGTCACTACGTTGCGCGTCCTGCATGAGTAAGGCGAGGAAGAAGATCGCGAGGCCAGCCAGGTTGTCGCACACAGCAGATCGGGCTGGATTGTTTCACGAGCAAGGACATCGATGGCAAGGCTTGGGATTTCCGATCAGTGGTGGATTTGGGTACTACGTATCATGTTGTGGGCATGATCGAGAGTCACAATTCCGACACTTTGGTTAGGGCGTTTACTCAAATATGGACCATCGTTCCGGCAGCGGGACAGGCCACGCGGCAGCATGGGCGCACCGAGCGCCAAAGAGGATGGTGGAAGTAATTGGCCGAAAGGACCATCGCATTTACAGCAGCGTTCAGAGAGTCCGACACGCGGGTCATCGCCTCTGTCGTCGCCGGCGCCAAGAACGCACTACGCCGTCAGTGTGGATTCAGTCCAGAGCAGTGGGTATTCGGCAAGAGCGCACGACTGCCGGCAGATCTAGTGGACGGAGCCCACCACGACGCGGCCCATGAAGGAGCAGAGCCACAGCCTATGGACAGACAGCTCTCGACGAGGACTGCAGCTCGCAAAGCCTTCATGGAGATGCAGAACGACAGCACGGCACGTAAGGAACTACTGGGACGCACCCGAGCACACCCACATCCACTGGAACAAAGAGACCTCTGCTTCTATTACCGCCAGCTCGCGAAGGGCTCGGTCAAGAGGGGCACATGTTTGGGACCGGCTGTGACTGCGGGGAAGTAGGGTCAGAACGATTGGATATCTCATGGCGGCTTCACGAAGCTAGCAGCTCCAGAACACGTTCGACCAGTGACTACTGGAGAAGCTTGGTGGCCAGGTAACGACGGTCCACATGGAGAAGCTCTTGATCAACCTCAACGACTACATCGCGATACCGACGCTAGCGCCGACATGGGGCACGTAGGTTCACGAGGAGAAGTACCACCACCTGAAGGAGGAGCTGTCGAGATGAAGGCGGAACCCGCAGGGATACCTACTGAGGGCGCGTCAGGAGTTCGAGATGATGTTGAGCCCTCACCTGCTGATGAGCTCCCACAAGAGCAGCCAGACGAGGTAACGGATCCATCTACGGCAGTTTCCCCGCCGCCATCCGGACAAGTTCAGGATCGCGCTAAGCCGATTCGCAGAGACCGGAACAGCGAGGAGTACCAGCGACGTCGAGACGTCTATAACCCGCTCGACGATGCACCTCAAGGCATTCGAGGAAGACATCAGCAAGAAGAGGCCACACGACAGAACGGCACACGACAAGCCGCGCGACAAGTTGGACAACCATACTACGTCAGTATGGCCCACGACAGCGACGAGGGCACCACCACCAATTCAGTTGCGCCGTCATGCTTCGTGGAGCTCGAGCCCAGAGTGAGAGACTCAGGAAGAAGCTGCAGGAGAAGGAGATTGCCAGGAAGGACACCCCTAAGGAGCACAAGCCGCTCTGCCAGAAGGCCATCGCGGAGCGCTGGGAGGAGTGGGAGAAATATGGCTCACTGGACGCTTATCTCTAGAAGGATCTCAGCAAGCACGACAGGAGAACGACAGCAACCGGTTTCTGCCGTCCAGGTTCGTGTTCCGGGACAAGAACGCCACCATCCGCACGGAGGCCAAAACCCGCGCCGGTGAAGTCCAAGGCCAGACTCTGTGCTGGAGGACATCGCGACCCAGATCTACAGACTGGAGCTCTCCGAACTGATTCGCCTACAGTGACCAGAACCAGTTCCTTGTTGTTCTTCATAATGGCAGCTCGGTATGAGTGGGACCCAGTACTCGCCGACATCACGTTCGCTTTCATGCAAGGGGAGAAGCAGCCAAGAGACAAGCCCTTGTTCATGGAGCAGCCACCGCAAGGTCTACCAGGACTTCAACCAGGACAGGCGCTTCGAATTGTCAAGGGGATTTTCGGTGGGGCCACCGCTCCAGAATAATGGCGGGCCACGCTCAGGAACGCCCCACTGAAGGTCAAGCTCGTGAGCAGCCAGAACCAGAAGTTCAATTTAGTTCAGAGTTTGGTGGACCCAGCTTTATTCGTGGAACATGGATCAGATGGGACCGTGCAAGCCATCGTTTGCGCGCATGTGGATGACTTGCTGATTATAGCCAGCACCTAAGCCAGCAACAGGAGTATCAAGAGTTGATTTCCATTCGGAGGTTGGCAAGGATTCGATTTCATTGTCTGCGCTAAGGATGTTGTTCGACGGCCAGACGGGGCCATTCGCATGTCTTCGGCAGCGCTTGCCGAAAAGTCAGAGCCGCTCGAGTTGACAAAGGAGCGCAAGAGAGATCTCGGACGCTCTGCCGCGGAGATCGAGACCGCCGAGAACCCGACATTGATCGGAAGCTTGGGACGGCTTGATATGCAGATTCGACTTGACCTAACAGCGGGAGCTTCAATGGCACAGCGAATGCCGAACTCGCCGACCGTCGCCGACTTGATCGACACGACCCGCATAGTGGCAGAGGCCAAGCGCTACAACGAGACTGCCATCACGACTCCGAAGTTGGATGGCGAGCTATGCGTTCTTTATTTCACGATGCTGCGCGTGCTAACGTGGACGAGCCCGACGACAAAGTATCCGGCGCAGCCTGGCGGCGCAGGCGTCGATGCAAGACAGCTTTCGCTTCGGAGGCCCCGAAAAGGTTGAAGGCTAAAAGGCAAGCAGACTTGTTGGCATTTGTGACCGAGAAGAAGATCCTCGAGAACGGCGAGGGCAAGGCTGCGTTGGTTGACTGGAGGTCCGCCACCATCAGGAGAGTATGCCGCAGCACCGTTCTTGCCGAGACAATGAGTGCAGTGGACGCTTTGAGCGCAGCCACTGTGATGCGCGCTTCTATCCTTAACTTTCTGTATCATAATTTGAGTATCGATGATATTGACCCAGACTTGTGTGCGATTCCATGTGTGACGGATTGTGATTCACTATATGACACAGTGCTTCGCGAAGGAGCAGGGAAGTTGCCTGCTGAGAAACGCCCGGCGTTGGATTTGACTGGGCTACGTGAGTTGTTGGAGGACGAAGTTGTGGAAGAGGTGGCCACCGCAATTAGATCGAAGTTGCCGTTGGCATGGTGCCCCACTAAGTATGTGGTGGCTGATGCAGTAACAAAAAGGATGGATCACAGATACGTAATGCGATGAGTGGACATGTAATGTTTCACCTAGACACCCCGCCTGAGGCAGACGACGACCAGAATATCATGATGAGTTCATGGTCTACATATTGGGAGCATTGGGTTTGAGATATTTCAAGCGAGCCGGATTCCATATTCAGATATCCTAGGGCCTGTCGTCCGCCTGCTTGCATTCTTTTCGCAAGCATTTTTGTATTGAGGCCTGCCGTTGGAGAGCATGGCGGATCGCCCGCAGTCGGCCCCTGGAGTTTCATGTGCTGGCACGCTGCGTGCCATCCATGCTTTTGCTTTTTGATCGACAAGGTGCAACATAATCTTAGAACGAGTGTGAAAGCGAGACTGCTGGACTGCCCAGCGTTTGCCCCTCGTCTCACCCGTATCGCTCCGTAAGCATGGCTCACAAGGCCCTTGAGCGTCAAGCGATACACGGAAAATAGTGTGCGCCCATCGCAGCACATATCAGAAATCGCATCTTCACAGGGGGGGAAGAACGAGGAACAGAAGAAGGAGTGACAGGAGGAGGAGGCGGCGGAGGAGGAGGAGGACGTAGAGGATGAGGCCAATGACGGGGGAAAGGAAACGAGGACGGAGCGGTGGGAGACGGAGTCATCAGGCAGCTTGGAGCACGGAGGGAGGCTTCAGCCATTCGGGGAGGGCCCCGACCCTCTTCTGAAAGACGAAAAACAGCAAATCGGGAATGGAAACGACCGCGCTGGTCGGTGGAACACCTTGACTCTGGAGTGATCCAACTGAGGTAGGTCTTCAATCTACCCCTAGGTGTCGAGCGGGTGGAAACGCATGCTTGCGCCCCCCCTGGCCCGCCTGGTAAGTTTTGCTTCCTCCCCGGATCCTCACCCCTGGGGGGCCCTGGAGGCCGCCAGAGGGCATCCAGAGGGTACCAGATGCCTGAAAAGCTCCATCCTCGATCCCCGAGGGTCGAGGGCATGACCTGGGCACCCTCGTACCAGCCTCGCTCGGGTGGGGCCGGGCGGGAGAACGCCCTTCGAGGAGCAGCAGCTTGGGAGGCCGCCGCCCAGGCAGCCGCCGCCTTCCTTTCTCCTCTTATTCGGCGTCTGGCCCCCCCTCTCCTCCCCCTCCTATTCCTCCTCCCTCTCCTATTCCTCCTGCTCCTCCTCCTCCTCCGCCTCCTCCTCCTCCTCCTCCTCCTCCTCCTCCTCCTCCTCCTCCCCTTTTCCTTATGGGTACCCCCTCCCTGTCGCACCTCTGACGTGTCGGCAGGGCGGGCCAGACGTTTCGCTTGCGACCTCCTCACCATTTACGATCTTGAAGTGTGCAGTGTGCAACAGTGTCAAGGCTAAAGGTCAAGTAATTTCCAACCTGCCAATATCGCCTTAACACCGCGCGCAATCGTTGTAAAAATTCACAACGGCTTCAAGAATACAGGGCGGTTCCTTTTCAGAATGTGGTTATCGCCTTAGCGCCGCGCACATTCGTTTTATAAAGTGCTGCATTCTCTTTGGATTCGTAGGGTTGAAGTCCCCGGAATGGCGGTCTGGCGCGATTTAGGATTGTCAGGACGCAGCAGTCACGTTGATTCGCGATGTTGAAATGCCAGGAATTGCGTTTTGGTGCGATCGAGAATTGTCAGGACGCAACGAAAACGTTGTTTCGCGGCGTTGAAGTGCCAGGAACTGTGATTTGGCACGCTTGAGGATTATCAGACGGTTGTCTCCCCTTCTCGCAATGAAGATGAATTATTGCAGGGACCTATCAAGAGGGAAGTTGCAGGGATGAGTTCTTGCAACATCGTTGACGCGTCTCGGGTTCACATTGGTCCTCTTCCTCCTCCTCCTCCTCCTCCTCCTCCTCCTTCTCCTCCTCCCCCTCCTCCTCCTCCTCCTCCTCCTCCTCCTCCTCCTCCTCCTCCTCCTCCTCCTCCTCTCGTCCGTCCTCCTCCTCGTCCCTCCCTCCTCCTCCTCCTCCTCCTCCTCCTCCTCCCTCCTCCTCCTCCTCCTCCTCCTCCTCCTCCTCCTCCTCCCGCTCCTCCTCCCTTCTCGTCCTCCTCCCTCGCCCCGTCGCGAACCCGGCGGCGCCGCGCCGAGGAGCGCAGAGGACGACCTGCTCGACCGCCTGCTGGTCGAGAAGGGCCGCGCCACGCGCGCGGAGACCACGCTGCAGCTGCGGGAAACCGAGGTCACCGCCCTGCAGGAGCGGGGGGGCCGTGCTAGATTCTGGCAGCCGCTGTTGGCAGCCATGCTCGGACGCGCTCCGTGGATTCCCGAGCCTCTGGTGCCACAAGCTGGCGACCACGGGGAGACCCTCGCGAGTGGCTGCGTGGTGTGTGTGTGTGTTTGCTTTCGCCACGACCTGCTAGCTGCGCTGCCCCCTGGCACGGAGAGAGGGGGGGGCTCCGTAAGGTGCTGGATTCGGTACCATTTGATGTGGGTGTACACAAGCATACAATTAGTATGCTTTTTGGAAGCGATATATGTGTATGTGGCATAATGCATATATGGTGTGTTTACACATATATATATATATATATATATATGTGGTATGTATATCTCCGCACATGAAGTGTGCCACAAACCAGGTGCCGAAGGATCGGGATACCATTTGCGGGATCGGGTACCATTTGACTGTGGGTGCACAACAGCACGCAACATGTAAATGTGTTGTAAGTATTATGAGTGTGTATGGTAAGTACACATAAGGTGTGCATGCGCGCATATACATGTATGTATAAATATGATCAAATATATACATGTACATATTATTCAGGCGTGGTGCGCACGCATACTTAGACGTAGTGTATGTATGGGTTGTTAAATAATGATTCGGTTAAGACATCTACAATCTGATTATGTGTATATATTAAACAACGAAATGTGACAATATTCACTATACAATGTATGCACACACCTGTATGATAAATACATGTAACCACATCAATACAATCGGTAACCGTGCATATATATAAATATCACAAAAACACATTCGCGTATATATGTATATAAAGATATACTTACATACATACATATGCATACAACATATGTGTACGGCGTAAATGAACACGCGGGTTCAACATAATCATTAATTACAATACGCATAGAAATTCAAATTTGTCAACATCCAAGAAATGCGTACACGTATATAAATTATTCACATACACATGTGTAACTAACAATATATATATATATATATATATATATATATATGCATATATGTGTGTATACAGGTATATGTATATATGTATATGAATACGTGTATATATACACATGCTCAGACTACACACGCGAGATGCGCGCCCATACTTCGACGTACTTTCCGACACCCATATACAGAAAGTCATGCAGCGCGCATATGAATATTTTATATATGCGTGCGCTTGGGAGACCAGGGAAAACGAGAGGTACCCTGTGCACGTATACTGTACACACATGTGTCGGTTGTGTATTGTGTACGTGTGCGTGCGCACGTACAGCGCACATTCATGCATGATCATGCGCATGTCCGTCAGCATATGCACTGCACGTGCACATGTGTATGTTTATAATGTGCATGTGTATGCACACACATGCTGCGCGCGTGCTTGCACAGACGTGGTGATGCAATCCAGTGCGTCCAATGCGCACGCTGGTCTCAACAGTAGGTTTGCACGCGTGCACAAACGCGAGCACGCGGTGGATTGCACATATGCGCATGCGCGCGCATCCTTTCCCGACGGCCTCCGGAACGAACACGGCGAGTGCAGCGAAGGGCGGCTGCGAAAAAAAAATGGGGCCTTGGACGCCCGAGAACCGAGTCGAGAATGCAGCGAACAATCTACGCCACGGAGTGAAAGAGGGAGAGGACGAGAAGGAAAAGGAGCGCAGGCCGAGACGACGGTCGTCGCGCTCGGCATCGGATTAACGAGAATGGAAGGGCGCGCCGGCGCGCGCGCGTCGGGATGCCAGCCCCCTGCGCGCCTGTACGTTGCGGCGAGGAGGGCGGGCCGTGGCCCGCGGCAGGCCCTCAGCGGGACCGCTTGGCCTTTCGGCTCACGTCAAGGGCTCGCTGGGCAGCGGCGCGATCCCGCTGGGATGCGCGGAGGTCTGCGCGGCGCGCGGCCCCCTCCTCGGACGCGGCCACTATGGGCGTGCGCAGCTGCGCGCGGTCTGCGATGGCGACCAGAGCGCCGCTCGCAAACGCGGGCGTCACTCCCTTGGAGAGGGCACCCGCGAGCAGCGCGATCCTGGAGGCTACCCAAATGGGGTCGAAGCACGCGGGGGGGCGGGGGGGTCGGAAGAACGCGCCGCATCGCAGATGCATCGGCGATGCGTCGGCGACGCTGGGGCGGAGAAAAACTGGCTCAGGTTTGCGCTGCATCGCCGATGCAACAACGATGCGGCGCGACCCTCCGACTCCCCGTCTACCTCAACCCCACGTGGGGAACCCCGCGATCATCCACCCCTCGCGAAGAACCACGGTGCCCTGCTTGCAGGAGTGCGCGAGCGCCTTGTAGATGCCGAAAATCTTGCCCCCGAGGACGATGCGCTCCCGGTGGCACTGATACACGCAGCGCCCCCGGTCCTTCACCTGGCGATGGATGGCCTCGTTCCGCATCGTGCTCTTCAGCACGTCCGGGTGCAGGCGCCTGAACACGGACACGTTCTGCGTGAAATAGAAGTGCGAGCCCGCGCGCTGAAGGTGCACCAGCACTGACACCCCCTTCAGATCTTTGCGGGTCAAAGTGCTCAGGTACATCAACGCGATGCGCTGGAGGGCCCCGATGCATTCGCGCACCCTGGTGAACGGCTTCTCGATGCACGCCGCCCACTGGGCATCGGTGAACACTCGTCCTGGCCGAACCTTGTCCCACTCGGGAATGGGTTTGCGCTCGCCGTGGTAAATGTCCCACTCCGGCGGCGCGGGGCACTGGAACTTCTTGTGCAGCTTCAGCACTCGCCATGACAGCGCTGTCCTGCGCTCGTGGGTGCACCCGTCGATCCTCATCGATAAGCGCACGGGGTCTTCCGCCACTCCGCGGCAGTTCGGCAGGCGGCGGAGGAAGCACTCGCTCGGGGAATCCGACAGAATGCATTCCACCTGCGAGATCGCCGACTGCGGCAGGAGCTCGGCGAGAGCTCGCGCGAAATCATCTCCCCCCTCCGAGCGCTGCCCGCTCCGCCCTGGACAAAGCCCAGACTGCGCCACGAAAGTGTGGAGCGCGTCAACTTCGCCTGCCTTCTGCGACATGGGCGTCTGCCCGATGATGGAGAACGCGGCTTTGAACGCGGCGTCGTGGCTGATGCATTTGAACTCCCCGTTCGCCACTGCCGCGTCAACGACCTGCTTCGCCATTGAAACCACGCCGCTCTCAGGGGAGGTGAAGATGTGATCCACGAGCTCGCAGATCGACTCTTGGGCCTGCCTCCCGAACAGCAACGTCGCCCGGTTGTCCGGCGCCCAGAGCGCCACGAGGTCCTGCAGGACGGTCGCGAGGTGGAATTTGCGGCGCAGGACGATTGACGTGATCAGGTCCTGAAAACCGGCCGCGTAATACACCTTGGCGCCCAGGCGCCGGGCATCCCCAGTCTGGCTCTTCAATTTCATCACGGCCCCGCTCTCTGTCCACACCGCGACGAGTTGAAGCTCGTTGGACCGCCTCAGCACTCCGAGCACCTGCTCGGGAGGCCGGCACCAATCGCGGATGAGCGCGGCCGCCGAGGACAGCAAGTCGTCAGGCAGTGCCCCGGGATGGAGAATCGAACACACTCTCCGCTGATTGAAGATCGCCCTGGCAATCTTGAGCTGGGCGCCCATGCTGCAGGCCGAGTACCCCCTCTCCTCCGTGTGATAGGTCTTCACGTGGTGCACCAATTTTCTTCTCTCCGCAAACGCCCGGAACGCGCACTTCTTGCACGCGCAGGTATCCAGCGCGCCGCCGCCCTCCAACAGGCCCAGATACTCCCGACACTCCCTCTTCAGCGACTCCCAGAACGCCCGCTCCCCCTCCTTCATCCTGTCGTCTTCCCCCTCGCTCGGGCCGCCCTCGCCCTCGTCGTCAACCACGGGGAGCAGGACCTCGCCCTCGTCATCGGCGCCAGCCATCTCGCGGAGACGCTCGTCCGAGCGAACGTCGCGCCCGTCGGTCGCAGGGCCGCGGAACGCCCAGGCGACGTCGCAGCGCTGCGTGGCCAGGTCCACGACGCAGGGCTCTGGGGCGCCGCCCGCGCCCCGCAGGAGAACCACGGGCGGCTCGTCCGAGGAGATCACCAGCGGGTCGCCGTGGCCAGGATCTCCGCGAGGATGGAGGATGTACCCGCCAGGCTCGAGGGACTGCAGGTCGACGTGGTCCACTAAATCCAGCGAGTGGAACTCCCGCGCCGCGTCGGCCGCGTCTGCGTAGCTGTGGGGGCCAGAAGAGAAAGCAAAATCAAGGAATTTCTGAGAGCGCGCGAGATGCTTGGACAGGGCGAGGAACGACCACGGAATGCAATTGTTTCCAGCAGCCAAACACTGAGCGTACACGGCCTCGTTGGCGGCGCGCGGAGACCGCTTGCCGAAGAACCTCGCTCGTTTCACAGGCGGCTCCTCTGGCGGCACGCCGGTGCGCGTTGCTCTCATGGGTGCCGCGAGTTGTCGGCGCACTAGCGCGTGCTGGTAGAACGCCAAGCTCGCCGACGCGTCGTCCTGGGCGGACTGCTCTCGGGATGCGCGCGACGACTTGATGCGGACACCGCCGGCGGCGAACATCGTGTCTGACGCCGTCTGCGCGAGCTGCCGCAACCGGTCGCCCACCAGCAGGTACGGCGGCGGAACGAAGTAGACAGCGTCGAAGCAGAGGCACACGGGCTGAATGTTGTGGTAGCTCTGGAAGTCAAGCAGCAGTCCCAGCGCGGCGTTCTCGGAGTCCTGCAGGAACAAAGCGATGGCGGTGGAATCGGGGTGCTCCGCGCTCTTCGCCTTCTCCATGTTCGCGATGTGCTCAAACCGCGGCGACTTCGCTGCGATCAGGGAGATCGCTTCCCTCAGCTGATGCCGAAGCTCCAGCACGCACGGCAAGACGTGGGAGCCCCTGTCCCCGGCGCCCGGCTCCCACTCTTCGTCCGGGCGGCACCTGCCTCGAGGATGCACCAAGCGATTCAACAACTGCTTGGCCTCGTCCACGCTGATGCCGTAGTACTCGGCGATCTTCTCTCGCCACACGGCGGGCGACGCCACGTACCTCGCGATCTGCACGAAGCGCTCCCCCGCGTCCTCCGTCGGGGCGACCTGGCGCAGCTCCCACAGCAGACGCGAGTAAGCAGCCACGGTGAAGTCCCACTCCACGACCGGCAAATTCCCCCAGCTGCACGCGCGCGCCGAGCGACGAGCAGCTTGGCAACTCGGTGCGGGGGCGTATGCTCGACCGATGTCCTCGAGCTGACTGCACTCCTCGTCGAGCCACTGGAAGCACGACGAGCCCACCTTCAGCTCTCCCCCCTCCTCATAGGCGCGCCGCATCCACGATACGCACATGGCGTGATCGCCCGGCTCGGCGCCGGGGTCAGACGCGATCCTCGCGGCCTCGGCAGCCAGGCTCTCCACGTGGACGACAGAGGGCACGCGGTACGCAAGGGTGCGGGCAGGCGTCGGGGGGCGCGCGGACGCGGGCGTCGCGTCGAAAGCCCGGCACCCATCCTTCTGCGCGAAAGAGTCGCGGAAGGGGGAGTACGCGCACGAGCCCATGGCCCCGAAGGCGTCCGCGTCGGAGAAGACCGCGTCGCACAGCGCCACGTCCAACGGCAGCAGCTCCACTGCCTTTTGGGACTGCTTCTTTCGGGACACGCACGAAGTCACCCTCATCAGCGTCGCCCCGACTCTTCCGGCATTCCTGATGACTTTCTGCACTTCCAAGAAACGCTCGTTTTTTTTGCCCTGAGACTTCTCCTTTGTGATTTCCCATTCGGGAACTTTGCGACCTGCGCCTTTCGTTGACCACCTCGCGTGCTCCTCCTTGCACGTCTGAACTGCTTTCTCGAGTTCCTCGACGGGTGCCGGCGCGGACGGCGCATCTGGCTCGCCGTCGTCCATTTGCTCGGTGCTGAACCACTTCTCCACCCAGAAGCGACTGGTCTTGGTTCCCCGACCCACCAGTTCGTCAAGGTCCTTCACTTTCTGCCTGCGCTGCATGAGGATCAACAGGAACCCGAGCCCGAAGTCCTCGCTCATGACCCGGTCCTCGATCTTGGGATCCTTGCGGAACTGCCTCGGCGAAGTGAACTGTTCGCCATCGTCCACGAACTTGTTCGGCATTCTCAGCACCAAGATCCGGTCCTTCTCCGAGTTCTTCGGGGGGACGGCAAAGCGCACCGGGCCGCTCGTCGAAAACAAGAACGCGAAAGTGGGCGAGTGTTTCTCCACGACCTTGCTGTTGCAACCGCGGCACGGCACCTTGTCGCGGGAGACCTTGTTCTTGAAGGTTGAATTGCTCCACGGCTGCTCGGGCGGCTCGTTCGTGGCCGCGACGCGCGCCCCCTGGCGGTCCAGCGCGTCTGCGTTGTGCTCATCCTCCGTGCGCCGCTCTTCCAGGAAGATCGTGTTCTTGACGGGGGCGCAATAGCTTCTTCCGAACACGCTCTCCAGCATCTTCTCCAACAGCCCCTTGCTGTTCCGCCCGCGCTCGGAGAACGGCATGACCACCTTCTGGAGCGGGCGGCCTTCCAGCAGCCGCGCCACGAGGGATATGAAGAAGTCGAGGTTCTCGTGGTCGCAGTCCCCCAGCTCGTCATAATGGTCACCCGGGTGGAAGCCGCCTTCGCCCCTCTGCCAGATGCTCCAGAGCGAGTTCCAGACCAGGGTTCTCTGCTCGATCGACTGCGGCAAGACCTGGGACGGATCCTCCAACCATGCCTTCGGAATCGACACGGACAAACTTCTGTTGGTCATGTCCGACGGGCGAGACTCCCTGAAACAGTTCTTCGCCAGATCGAGCACGCAGTTGCGGCACAGAAAGATATCTGGGCTCGTGTCGAACACGGGGTCCAACTTGAAGAAGATGGCGCACTGGTCCATTAACGCCTTAACGGTGCCCTTGCCCTCCACCGCCGCGACGAGCTTCTCCAGGAACGTTGTGCGGATGTGCCCCTCGCCCTCCGAGTTCGGCGGGAAGGACTTCCGCTGCGCGGCGAGCTTCCGAACCTCCCTCGCGGCCTTCAAGAACCCCGTCTGCATGAACTCCATAACGCGGTTCGCGCCGTCTTTCAGCGTCCAGCCCTGCTCGCCCCACGTGAACCAGGCGCCGTGGCTGACGTGGCACAAGAGGCTGCGTTCCTTAGACTCGAAATAGAGGCACACGCATTCCGCCTGGAGGAGCATGCTGTTGTCCACGCTCAAATCAAGGTCCACCAGGTACTTGAGAATGACCTCGCACTTCGCCGCGCCGACGTGTCTCCCGAGGTGCTCGTCGAGATGTTTCGTCGGGCTATGCGCGGGCGGCTTCTCCCCGGGCTTCTCGAAAGCGTTTGCCAGGTCGTCGTCGGGGAGAGGGGGTGGCACGCTCGGGCCCGCGGCAGACGCCGCCTCCTCTGCGTCGGCCGCGCTTGCGCCAGCTTGGCTGGGGCGACCGCTGGGGGGGGCGGCGGGCGCGCTCGGGGCCGCGGCAGACGCCGCCCCCTCCCTCGCGGCGGCCGCGCTGTCGCCGGCCTGGCCGGGGGAGTCGCCCGCCAAGTTCGAAGGGAGAATCCTGATCAGCTCTTGCGTCAGTGCAACGGCGGGCGCCTCCGCCTCCCTCGCCTCGTCGCCCGCTGGACCCGGCTCGCTCTCGCAGTCAGATCCACCGCCGGCTCTCGGACCTGCGCAGAGTGGAAAACGCCAGCCACCATCAATGAACAAGAGCTGCCCGCAGACCAGCTCCACGCGACGCGCTAAGTGCGCAATCTTCACGAAGTGCCTGCTGTAGCCCCTCCAGACGCAAGCCATGTCGGTATCGGGCAGGACAGCCACTGGGCGACAATGCCTTCGGTGGTGGAAGAAGTACGACCCGGGGCGGAGCGCATGCTGCCCTTGCCGCGCGGTCTCCAATCCTGCAAATCCCAAGGATATAAGCCGAAATGGACGGCCACGTCGGCGCAGCGACGCGTCGAGCCACGGCGCACGGGAAACCGCTGGCAGTAGTCGATGGCGCCGCGGAAGTCGCCCGACAGCACGGCGTACGATAGCACTATGCAATTGCCGTCCTGGGAGAGCACGCGGGCACCACGCAAGGCCGAGGCCGATCCCTCCAGCCAAACTCCAAGCCTCTCTGCTGCTGCGAGCGTCGCTGCGTCCACCGGCGCTGCGTCCACGACTCGCGCCATGGCATCGCGCCATCGCTGCACGCTGCGCTCCCACTCCCGCTTGCTGACGTTCGGCAGCATGGGGTCCGGAGTCGCAGGCCTGTCATCCTCATCCAGCTCGCCGGTGCTGCACATCATTTGAACCTCCACGTACCCCAACGACTGTTTGATCGAGGACACCGCTCTCCATCTCGGATCTGGTTGCGGGGGCTCGTCGTCTGCGAGCGGCGGCGCGCCGCCCGCGGGCCCCCGCGAGCCGCCTGCCGAGAGCGGGCGACCCACCGCGGCCAGGAAACGTTCCGCCCGGGCACCGAAGTCTGACCTCCAATTGCCCTCCTCCCAGATCAACCATGCCAGCAACGCGGCCCTCCCGCCGGCCATCCGCTCCAGCATGTCCTTCTCCCGCAGGAACTGATCGCAAGTCATGCGTCTGGACAAGTGATACAGCTCCACCTGCGCCGCGGTGAACGCGCACTGAGCGCGCGGGCGTTCGAGGTGGTCGAAGCTCGCCTTGAGCTGGAAGGAGGGGGGCAGCTTGTCTGCATCGCCCAGACCCCGATGCCGATAGCAGCGGCCCGTCGTGTGCACCTGCGCCTCCGGGGCCGCCGGCTCGCGCCCCTCCCGCGGCGGCGGCGCGTCGAAGTCCGGCGTGGCATTGTCGTTGTCGGGCAGCGCCTCGGGGAAATCGCTCCTCCTCCGGGCTTCTGCGCCCAGGACCAAGCCGCGGCCCCCGTCGCACTCAAGCCGCTCCTTCAAGACGCGCTGGCACAGGAGAGTCGAGGCGTGATTCATCTCGCCGAGCGGCGCGCCGCTGCCGCCGACCGATCGCCAGGGGGCGCCCCTCCATTCGAACGGGATGCTCTCGCTGATGATGTCGGGCATCGTCCTGAGCAGGTACATCAGGCGCCAGGCAATTGCCCCATAGTGCTTCTCCAGGGCCCCGGCCTGCTGGATGATCTCGTCCAGGCTGAAGATGCCCACCCGGCAGCGCACGAAAAGGTCATCCTGTTCCTCGCGGCGGGGGAGGGGCGGGGAGGGGCGAGGGAGAGGAAAGGGGCGGATGCAGGGAAGGGAAGGGAGGGGGTTCGAGATGCGGGGCATATCTATTGTCCCGGGGCGGTCCTCGACGAACTCCGCCAGGAATTGGTCGGGCTCTGTCTCCTCGCCCACCCCTGCGGACATGCCCTCGAGTGCCGACTCGGCCATCCTCATGTTCAGCTCGTTGAAAATATTTGCCGGGGATGGCCCGGGCGAGCCACCCTCGCCCCCCGCGGTCGCGACCTCGCCTCCTGGGGGCGCGCCCCCGGGCACGGACGCCGCCAAGTCCTGGTTCGGCTCCTCGACGAAGTCCAACAAGCCCAGGTGGGGCGCCGCGCCCATGCCTCCGGCGGACGCGCCCCCGAGCGTCGACGCGGCCACCTCCCCCCCGTTCGGATCCACGATGGACTCGACCAGGGCCTGCTCGAGCGTCGCATCCACGCCCCGAGAGAGCGCGGCCCCGCGCGCCGAATCGGCCATCTCCTCGTTCGGCGCGCCACCGTCGACGCCGGCGCCGCGCCCCCTCGCCCCCGCGCCGCCCGGGCGGGAAGGCGCATCGCAACGGCGCGTCGCTGGGGCGACCGGGGTCAGCGTCGCGCGGGGGACAGCGAACTCTGTGAGGATCTCGTCGAACGCATCGATGTCGGAAGGGCTGGAACTGCTGCGGCCGCGAGCAGACGACGCCTTCCAGCGAGACTTCGCCAACCGCAACGCGGGCATGGACGTCTTCGGGCTGGGTTTCGGCGCCGCCGAGCCTGCGTCGGAGGCACTCCCCTGCGTGCACGCGCGCCACCACGCCCGCGTCGACGCGGGCGCCTGCCTCAGCATGCCCCTCGCCGTCTTGACCACGGTGCCAGCGGCGTTCGCCTGGTAGCCGCGAGCCGGCGGGCCCAAGATGTTCTCGTTGATGTAGCTGAGCTCGCGCACGAGGCGGTTGTGCGTCTGCGGCAGCATGAGCAACCGGGGGCCACCGTCGCCGACCGCGGTCACCGACGGGGCATCAACGCTGCGCCCCGTTGAGGAGCTCTCGGCGGACTCGCCCGACGGGGAGGCCGGCGCCCGGCCCGCGGCGGCGAGGTAGGGGGCGACATCCGCCGAGGGCTCCTCGGCGTTCGGCTCAGCGGAATCCTCGCGGGCCACAGGCGGGGCGGCCTCGGCATGCCCCGGGCTCTGCAGCGTGACGACGAAGTCCGGCGAGGCCGGCGCTGCGCCCGCGGCGGCGGCGAGGAGGGGGGCGACGCCGGAAGAGTGCTTCTCGGCGCCGAGCACGTAGACAATCCCCGCGCGGGGGGGCATCGACAAGGCGCGCCGCTCCGAGCCGGCGTTCTTCGACCCCTCGAAGTGGATGAACGTTCCCCTCACCGGCAATGGGGGGGCTGGCGGCCGGGCAAGGACTGCCTCCACGCGCATGCGATCCATGTGAGCAAAGCGAAAGAGAGGTGATCCAGCTGCAGAACGACGCCCCTTCGGCTATCTCGAACCTAAATGGGCGACGAAACATGGCCGGACATCAAAGCGCAGATGGACTACTGCCCAAAGAAGACAGTTTCAAATCCACAGCATCGCGAGCCCTCTTCAGGACCCCAGGGGAAGAGGCGCAGTGACAAGTGATGAAAGCGCAAAAACACATGCATTTCCCCGTGCGAACTCGCTAGATTCGTCAAAAACCCATGCGAAAACGCACATTCACCGTTAACGCGACGACCCGCGTCAACCGAAAACCAAACCGAGTGCAGTCACTCAACAGATAAATGTATCAAATCACGTGGGTTTTTCGAATTCCAAGCGAGTTCGCACGGGAAAAATGCATGCGTTTTCAACCGTCGAGCGCGCGTGGTTGCCAGCGGCGCGCGATGGCCGACGTCGGGCGGCGGCAACGATGCGGCGGCCAGGCGGGCGAGGCGGGCGCGCCTGCGGCCTGGCGTCGTCGCCGAGCCTCCGAACTCCCAAATTCCCAAGAATTCAGAAACCCATCCCTGCTGAATTCCTGGGACTTCGGGAATTCGCTGGAATTCCCCGAATTCCCGAATTCCTGGGATCCTTGTGAATTCGGGAATTCGCCGGAATTCCCCGAATTCCCGAATTCCCAAGAATTCAGAAACCCATCCCTGCTGAATTCCTTGGAATTCGTGAATTCGGGAATTCGCAGGAATTCCCCGAATTCCCGGGGTCCCTGGGAATTCGGGAATTCGGGAATTCGCAAGAATTTCCCTAATTCCCGAATTCCTAGGGTCCTTTGGAATTCGCAGGAATTCCGCGAATTCCCGAATTCCCTAATTCCCAGGAATTCAGAAACGGGAATTCGCATGAATTTCCCGAATTTCCGAATTCCTGGGGTCCTTGGGAGTTCGGGAACTCGCAAGAAATCCACGAACTCCCGAATTCCCGAATTCCTGGTGTCCCTGGGAATTCGGGAATTCGCAAGAGTTCTCCGAATTCCCAAATTCCCGGGAATTCAGAAACCCATCCCTGCTGAATTCCTTGGAATTCAGGAATTCGGGAATTCGCAAGAATTTCCCGAATTCCTGAATTCCTAGAGTCCCTGGGAATTCGGGAATTCGCAAAAATTCGCCGAATTCCCGAACTCCCGAATTCCCAGGAATTCAGAAACCCATCCCTGCTGAATTCCTGGGAATTCGGGAATTCGAGAATTCTGATGAATTGCCCGAATTCCCAAATTCCTGGGGTCCCTGAGAATTCGGGAATACGGGAATTCTGGAATTTGTTGAATTCTTGCGAATTCCCAAATTCCCATGCATTCCAGGAATTCGGAAATTCGGGAAATTCCTGCGAATGCTCGAATTCCTGAATTCCCAGGAATTCAGCAGGGATGGGTTTCTGAATTCTTGCGAATTCGCGGAATTCGCTGAATTCCTGCGAATTCTCGATTTCCTTAGAATTCAGAATCCCATCCCTGCTGAATTCCTGGGAATTCTGGAATTCGCAGGAATTTCCCGAATTCCCGAATTCCTGGAGTGCCTGGGAACTCGGGAATTCGCAAGAATTAAACGAATTCCCGAATTCCCGAACTCCCAGGAATTCAGAAACCCATCCCTGCTGGAATCTTGTGAATTCGGGAACTCTGGAATTCGCAAGAATTTCCCGAATTCCCGAATTCCTGGGGTCCCTGGGAATTCGGGAATTCGCAAGCAAGAATTCCCGAATTCCCGAATTCCCGAATTCCCAGGAATTCAGAAACCCATCCCTGCTGAATTCCTGGGAATTCCCCGAATTCGGGAATTCGCAGGAATTTCCCGAAGTCCCGAATGCTCTGGAATCCGGAAACCCATCCCTGCTGAATTCCGGGGAATTCGGGAATTCAGAAATTCACCGACTTCCCGAATTCAAAGGATCCGTGGGAAGTCTGGCCTTCACCCGAGTTCGACAAGCAAAGTCAACTAATCCCAAAAGAATATAGTTTCAACTACGCCCAACAGAAGCCAGTTTCAACTAGTCCCAAAAGTACGCAGTTTCAACTACTGCCCAAAGAAGACAATTGCAACTCCACAGCAACGCGAGCTCTCTTCAAGACCCCAGAGAAAGAGGCGCGACGACAAGTGATGAAAGCACAAAAACACACATGCATGTTTCCCCGTGCGAACTCGCTAGATTCATCAAACACAAGTGGAACACGCCCATTCACCGTTAACGCGGCGACCCGTGTCGACCGAAAACCAAACCGAGTGCAGTCACTGAACAGATAAATGTATCAAACCACTTGGGTTTTCGACTTCCAAGCGAGTTCGCAGGGGAAAAATGCATGCGTTTTCAACCGTCGAGCGCGCGCGGCTGCCAGCGGCGCGCGATGGCTGACGTCGGGCGGCGGCAACGATGCGGCGGCCGGCCAGCAGCAGCAAGGCGAGCTCTCTTCTGGACTCCAGGGGAAGAGGCGCGACGACGATAAATGGAAGCACAAAAACACATATATTCCCCCGTGCGAACTCGCGCTGGAATCATCAAAAACCACAGGAAAACGCACGTTCACCGTTAACGCGACGACCCCCGTCGACCGAAAACCAAACCGAGCCCAAGCGCTGAACAGATAAATGTATCAAATCATTTGGGTTTTTCAACTTCCAAGCGAGTTCGCACAGGAAACATGCACGCGTTTTCACCCGTCGCGCGCGCGCAATTGCCGGCGGGGCGCGATGGCCGACGTCGGGCGGCGGCGGCGATGCAGCGGCGGCCGGCCACGCGGGCGCGGCGGGCGCGCCTGCGGCCCTGGCGTCGTCGCCGAGCTTCATCATCGCGACGAAGATCGCCGCCGCCCGCCCTGCGCGCGAGGGCGGCTAGGCAGGCGATCAGGCCCGGCAAGGGTGATCGGAGCAGGCGCCATGGGCTAGGGGAGAGGGCAGGGGCGAGGGGCAGGGGCGGGCGTTCGCAAGAAAGGGAGCGGCGCAGTCGCTCCCCCTCGACGCGTCAGCCGACGCAGCGCTCAAGCCGGACAGGGTGGTCGGAGCTGGCGCCAAGGGCCGGGGAAAGGCAGCGGCGTCGCTCGAGAGGACCTGAGCAAGGCGAAGAGGACGGGGAGCGGCGACAGGGGATCTGGCGAGAGTGGGGAAAAACGCAACGATGCCTGGATGAGGGGGACGCAGGCGTGGGGCAGCAGCGAGCGTTCGCACGAAAGGAAGCGGCGCAGTCGCCCACCCTCGACGCGTCCCCCGACGCCAAGTAACTATGCACATTATACAGGAAACGCTGCGAATGCAGCGCCGCCAGCACGGCGCGCGCGCGCGAGGCCCGCCCTCACTGGGCCAGGCGGGGGCGCTTGAAACCAAAGATGGTGCTCACCCTGGCGGGCGACCACGCGCGAACCCCATTCTAACCCTGCAGGTCAGCGGCATCTAAGACGCAGGCTGGGGGTCTGATTCTGGGGGGCGCATGTAATCCGGAGGACAGTCCCCCCACTGGCGGGGGTGTTCGGCGCCTCCCCGGCGTCATTTCGACCTGCAGGGGCAGGGTTCGCACGCCGGCGCGAACCTGACGTTCTGGCGCTTCACCGCGTCGTCGATGCCCACCCAGGCCACGGGCGCGCACGGCGGCCAGCCCATCGCGACGCGGAGCTCGCTCTTCACCTGGAGGGGCGCCACTCCGACGCGAATGCCCGCGCCTCCTCCAGCCTACGGGGCAAGGGGCACGTGATGGGCCCGCGACCCTGTTCCGAGGCACTGAAGCTATAACTTGCAACACGTCCAAAAGAGCAGGATGGGGGGACATACCTACGCCTACGGCCTACGATAGATCCCCGATCGCCATCTGCACAGTCGACGACCCCGAGGTGTGGAGCACGTGATTGCGAACATCGCCGTCGCGATCGGAGGTGACATGGAGGTGGATCGCGCCCGCGTCGCGCTCGACGCCCGCGGCATCGATCTCGATCGTGGCAGGCGCGACACGGCGCGTGAAAACCTCGGCATCCGCTGTCAGTGAGCTCGCAGCGTTGCGGCGGGCCGACCCGCCCGCCTCCCATCCCCCACATTCCCCCCCCCCCCGCGCGGCAGAAACGGAGGGGCAGACAGCAGGCGGCAGCCATCGATGATCTTCGGGTCGAGCAGGTGACCCCATCGCGACCAGCCGTCCGATCGCCTCACGGCTTCGCTCGACCGCCTCAAGGCCACGGCAGGGAGTCCGCGCCGGCGGTCGACTGACCGAACGAGCAGACAATCTGGGACCGATCGACAGATCGCCCAGACATCGCGATCGATCCGGTCCGCGCACAGCGCGGCGCCCACGGCCGGGATCCGTTCGTCGGCTTCCACACGAGGCCGTGGTCCGCGATGAAGGGCGCCACGCACGACGTCAGGTGGTACTTGTAGAGGCCGTCGCGCATGCTGCCCAGGTGCGTCGTGTCCTCGCCGGCCGCGACGCGGTCGCCCTGGCACTTCGGCAGCAGCTTCCAGTCCACGCGCTGGTTCGGGTCCTGCTCGTCCACCAGGAACTCGGCGTACTCGAAGACGTCGCCGTTCAGCGCCGCCATGCGCCGCGGGCCACAGGTGGCAAGCGAAGGGGGCAGGCTCGACAGTCCGTTTGGCCCGGGCGCGCAACTGAGCACGAGCAGCTGACGAAGGGCGCCTCAATACCCTCCCAGTGCCCCCCCGTGACCCTGGGCGGCTCCTGGCGAACTCCCGAAGGACTCAATCGAGTTCTCCAATGGCCCGGGGCGGCTTGCGGCGGCCTCCAGCGGCCGCCGACCACGAATCCAGAGTCGAAGACATCGCGTCGGCCGCGCAGCAACGCGAGCTCTCTGGAGGGCCCCAGGGGAGGAGGCGACGAGGGATCCACGCACAAAAAAACACAAGCATTTCCCCCTCTGCGTACTCGCTGGATTCATCAAGCGCCGATATGAGTAAAACAAAACACGTCCATTCACTGTTAACGCGGCGACCCACGTCCACCGAAAACCAAACCGAGCGCAGCTACTTAACAAATACGTGTATCAGGCCACGAGGGTGTCCGGGCTCCCAAGCGAGTTCGCACGAGAAAAGTCGGGCGGCGGCGGCGGTGCAGCGGCGGCCGGCCATGCGAGCGCGGCGGGCGCGCCTGCGGCCCGGGCGTCGTCGCCGAGCTCCATCGTCGCGATGAAGATCGTCGCCGCCGGCCCTGAGCGCGAGGGGGGAGGGGGCGCGCGCGCCAAGAAGGAACGCACACCAAACAGATTCGGCCCAAAAGGAAACGGCATCGCCACTGGAACATTCCGGGCCCCCATCGCCCCTCTCAGCGAGCCGCGTTCGCTGGGGGAGATCGGCGCGGGGCTGAAATGGCTCGCCGCCACTTCGCCGCCCCGAGACGCCCCGAGATTCTGAAAACCCCAAGCCCCTGGAGCCCCCGACGCCCAAGCACGCACTGGGCTGCTGACCACGGGGCGCGGGGAGCCGCGGACGCCCTCAGTGGTCGGGGGGTGGGGGATTGCCTGGCTGCGATTTCTTTCTTTGAAAGGATGCGACCCGCGCGCGCAACAGAGAAGTTCATTATTCGCATCTTCGCTCGCCTGCGCCCAGCCGACGCGCAGAGCAAGCGGCGCCACCATGAAAAATGCTAGAGGTCTCTGTCTTATTGCATAGACAAGCTGAAATCATTACTTATGATACGCCATGATGCCACCCTAATCTGTTCTCCACTGCCCACCGCTGCCCAACTCCTCCTCCTCCTCTCCTCCTCCTCGTGCGCGCTGTCATCCTACCTGGAACTTGCGAAAGCAGGCAATTGGACTGTGCTGGATGGTTCAAAGTACTGCGCTCGCTTGCGATGCTTCTCCGAAGAGAAGTGGCCTGCGTCGCACCACGAGCTGCAGGCGGCGCACCAGGGAGCGACGCTTTGTCCGACTTTCCAGATGCGTAGCTCCACGCCTGGAGTGCCAATCGCCGGCGCGTGCGCGTAAAGGTCCAAGCGCAGGCTGCCAGTGACGTCGACCTCGCCGCGCATGGCGGCGGTAGCGGCCGGCGCGGGCGACCCCCAGGCCGAGCCGGTCGCGGCTGGTTGCGACATATGCCACGGTGACCCTGCAGCCGGCGCGGGCGACCCCCACGCCGAGCCGGCCGCGGCAGGTGGCGGCGGAGGCCACGGTGACGCTGCAGCCGGCGCGGGCGACCCCCACGCCGACCCGGCCGCGGCTGGCGATGGCGGAGGCCACGGCGACCCTGCAGCCGGCGCGGGCGACCCCCGCGCCGAACCGGCCGCGGCTGGCGGCGGCGGAGGCCACGGCGACTCCGCAGCCGGCGCGGGCGACCCCCACGCCGAGCCGGTCGCGGCTGGCGGCGGCGGATGCCACGGCGACCCTGCAGCCGGCGCGGGCGACCCCCACGCCGAGCCGGCTGCGGCTGGCGGCGGCGGAGGCCACGGCGACCCCGCAGCCGGCGCGGGCGACCCCCGCGCCGAGCTGGCCGCGGCTGGCGGCGGCGGAGGCCACGGCGACCCCGCGGCCAGCACGGGCGTCGGCGAGCTCTGCGCCCCAGCAACCTGCACTGGCGCCAGCGGACTGCGAGGCCCCGCAGACAGCGCCGGCAGAGACTGCGGCCACGCAACCAACGGACTCTGCGTCTCCGCCGCTGGCGGGCACTGGGGGGCCGCAGCTGGCGAAGGGGTCGGGAAGGCTGCCCTGGCAGGCAACGGCGGTGGCGGCCAGGCGGCCGGCGGCGTCGGGCTCTCGGGGACCTCATGCGTCGGCGGCGGCGGCTCCTCCGCCCCCTCCTGCAAGGGGGGGGGCAACGGCGCCTGGGCGGCGGCTGCCCAACCGGGGCACGCCCTCGCCAGCGCGACCGCGGCGCTCCGCTCGATGTGGACGCCGTCGCCAGCAAGAGGGATTGCGCAAAGCTCCCCCTCGCCCGTCACGACGAATATGCCCGCGTCGCCGAGCGCTTTTCTCGTGAAGCGAGCCGCGGCCTCGTACCTCTCGCGAATCTCCGGGCCCTGCGCGCACGCCGGGTACAGGCAATCCGAGACGACGAGCGTCGCGCGCCGACAGTGAGCTCGCAGCGCGCAAGCCAGCCGGCCCAAGTCCGCGGCGCAGGCGCCTCGGGCGCGCTCGAACTCCGGCGATGCCGACCAGACGTGCGGCGCGCCAGCTTTGTCCACCCAGGCGAGGTCGTTGACCTGGAGGCTACCAACAAAGGTGTCGAAGGAGTCTCCTTTCGCTTCCGCGGCTCTCTGCACGAGATCCGCCATCTCCCGGGCCCTCATGCCGCCCTTGCCCTCGAAGTGCACGGCGAGCGCGCCGCGCTCGCGGAGCTCCCGGCAAAGGCGGGCCCTGGGCCACCATGCATGCGCGCCGAGCCGCAGAAGCGAGTCAGAGAGCACCAGCACGTCGCCCAAGTCGCAGCGGCCCAGCAGCACTGGCGGCACGGGGAAGTAAAGGCTGGCCTTGGCGTCGTGCCCTTTGCGCTTCCCCCATTGACAGGCGTGAGGGAGCAGCGGCACGACGGCAGGATGCCCCTCGCACCCCGCTGCGGAAATGCGCACGCGAGCGCCGCTGGGCAGCTGGAAACAGTTCCCCCCCACCTTCAACCCCACGGAGTCCGCCATCGCCTCCGCGGCGGCCGCCGCCAGGAGCTCCAGCGCGCGCACCGGCCCCTCGCGCGCGATCGGCGCGCTCTGCGGGTCGGAGACGAGGGTGGCCGCGAAGACGCCGAGGTTGTCACAACCCTCGGCGTTGCGCAGCGGGCGCCCTGCGCGGTCGTAGAAGGCCAGCACTTTCTGGAACGTGGCCTCCGAGCGCTGCAGCACGTCCTCGCGCACGTTCAGCTGCTCGGCGAAGGCGCCCCGCTGCGACTTCTCCTGAGCAGCGAAGCCCGCCCCGACGCCCAGCAGCGCGCCGAGGTCCCCCGCGCCGGAGAATGTCGCAGCCAAGCGCGCGAACGCTTCAGTGCGCCCAAGCTCGGGGTCCACCGAGAAGCCACCCTGGCGCGCGGCCTCGAGCACCGCGGCGACGCGGGCGCCCTCAGAGCCCACGCCCCGCGCTACCGCCGCGGCGACGAGGTGCGCGTTCTGCGGGGCCAGCGGCAGGCGGAGTATTTCCTCTCCCATGCGCGACAGCTTCGGCGCGCGTCCGTGGGCGTCGCCCACGAAGCCCGCATCGTCGGCCAAGAGGAAGGCGTCGCGAAGAGACTCGGCATCGGGGCTTTCGCCAGGCATCCAGACCAGGTCCTGCGCGGCGGCCCACTGGCGCCGATCGGTGAGCCGCAGCACGAGCTTGTCGAGGCTCTCGACGTGGACGCCCGCCTCCCTCCGCGGCGCCAGCTCATCTGTTCGGCAGAGGGACAGGTGCCGCCCGGGGCGGACGCGCCCCACGCGCCCCCCCTGCTGGATGACGCACTGACACGAGGCCCACTGCGTCTCCATGGCGCCCACGCCGCCGCTGCCCCTGGCCGTGGCGTTGCGCCAGCACGTGGACCACCGAGACGAAACACTCGAGGGTCACGCTGGAGCCCAGGGCCGAGGTCGTCAGGAGAGCCACGCGCGCGGAGGAGCGCTGCAGATCGTAGACCTCGCGCTTCATCGCGGGCGGCGCCCTGGAGTACATCTCCAGGACCGTCCAGCCCTGCAGCGCGCGCCGCAAGTTGCGGGCGGTTGTTGCAATATGCTGCTGGCCTGCGAAGAAACAGAGGATGCCGCCCAAGCCGAGTGACGCCTCCGCAATCGCGACCTCCTCGGCCTGCGCGCGCAGCTCCTCGTCGCCCGCATCCTCTGCGGGGCTCCGATCGAGCGCGAACTGGTGCAGCTCGTGCTCGCGACCCTCGACGTCCAGGAAGCAGACGTGGTCGGGGCCGAAGAAGGTTGCCATGGGGTCGCGGTCCAGCGTGGCGCTCATGAGCACCAAGCGGAGCTGGCCCGAGAGCGCAAGCGGGCGCATGAGCATCTGCAGCTCGGACATGACGGCTTCCCTCTCGTGCGTCTCGTCCATGATAAGGACGCCCACCTCCGCCCACAGCTCCTCCTGCGCCAAGAAAGACCCGTAAGTCATGGTGGCCAGGCGACTGTCCGGCGGGCCGGAAGGGCCGTCGCGCCCCGTGCACAGGCGCAGGCCCTGCGGGGCGCCCAGCTCCGCGCCCAGCCTGCGATAGAGGAGCTCCGCCGCTCCACGCCCGGCATGAGGATCACGACGCGCCAGCCGTCGTCGCTGCTGCTCATGCGCAAGACGTCCAGCGCGATCTGCGGAACCTGCGTTGATTTGCCGGAGCCGGTCTCCCCCGACAGCACGGTCACGGGCATCCGGCGCAGCGAGTCCGCGATGGCCACCCACTGCGCGGCGGCAGGCAAGCGCGCCTGCTTCTGTGCGAGAGCCCGCGCGGCGGGCGAGAGTCGCCGCCCGTGCAACGCGGAGCGGCTCCGCGGCTCGGCGGCAGGGATGGGCGCGACGGCCGCGCGGGTCCCTGCGGAGAGACAGGCGACGCCACTCGCAAGGGGCGCGGGCAGTGCCTCCATGACACAAGCGGCGGAGAAGTCCTTGGCGGGCAGGGTGATTGCTCTTGAGCCCACGAGGCTAGTCAACGGTATCTAGCGGTCAGTCCAGCCTATCGAGGTCGACTCCACGGCAGGGGGGCACGCCTCGCGAACGGCACGGCGGACATCTCGCAATCGACCCGAGGGGGCGGTGGACATCGCGCAACCGCACCGCCGGGCAGTCGTTCAATAACCAGCGGGCCGCGCGCCCGAAAACCCCGGGAAATTCGCGCATTTTGTTTGATTGCCACTGGGTGTTCCAGCGGGGGTGCGTTTGATGTGGTCCGCGCAGCCTCTCGCAAGACTCTCGGGGATCTCATGGTAGTCTCTTGGGGCTCCGTCGGTCGTCTTGGGAGCCCTCGGGGGCCGTCGCGGGTCTCTGTGGCCGTCTTGGGGTCCTTTGGGGGGACTCTTGAGCCGTCTGGGAGGGGATGTTTGGGGCCTCCTGGCTCGTCTTGAGCCGTCAAACAGCGGAAACGGTGAGGGGCCGTCTCGGGGCCCCCGGAGGCCGTTCGGGGTTTCTTTGGCTGTCTTGGGACCCTCTTGGGGGCCCCTTGAGCCCCGGGGGGGCCTCTGATACCTCCAGAGGCCTCCAGAAGCCCCCGGGAAGCCCCGGGGCGCTTCTGGACGTCTCAGGTTGGGCGTTGCGTAATGGGGGGGTCATAAATAGGGGGGCGGCGAGGGTGGTCCGAAAAGGTACCCAAACGGTACCTAAACGAGCCCTCTGGGGCTCTGGAGGGGCCCGAAAGGGGCACGAAAGGGGACCTTTTCTGACCCCCCCATTTGTGACCCCCCCACTAAGCCACGCCCAATCAGGAGGCCCCAGGAAGTCCCAGAAGGCACTTGGGGGGTCTCAGGAAGCCACACAAAAAACCAGGGGCGATCTATGTTCAGGTCCCCTGGAAGGCTCCGGAAGTGGTTGGTCGGGCTGCGGGGCCTGGGCAGCCGCGGAGAAACGCAAACTGGTGACACGTCCTCCTCGGCGCGAGGAGGAGGCGCAGGAGGAGGAGAAGGAGGAGGAGGAGGGGGAAGGAGGGGAAGGAGGGGAGGGAAGGAGGGGGAAGAGGAGGAACATTTTTTCCACCCAGCGACGATACGCTCAGCACGGACGCATCAGACGGTATGGCTTTCCATCAGGCGCCTCCGCTTGTGCATGGACTGGATTTCCTTTCCCAGGCCAAGCACATCGCAAAATAACTCTTTATAACCCGGCCTTGCCACGTATTCCGACAACCTCTCGGGGCCTCGGAGCGCGCGGAATCGCACCTTCACCCCGCAATCCCCTGGCGTGTCGCGGGCCCCGAACCCGAAACCAACCGAGAGCCCCCCCGCGCGGCGAACCGAAACCGCCTGCAACTGCCCAGCGATGCACCCGAAAACCCGCCCGATGCCAACCCGCGGAACGCATCGAGAGAACCCCAGTATATGATGTGAAATGGAAGAGTCGGCGGATGCTGCGCTAGCATGCAGAATCGGTCTCACGCCCGAACGTCTTGCGCAATTCGCAGCAATTGTGTTGCACATTCTCCAGCGACAGCGGGTCGAAACCCCACTCTTTCAGGTCAGCAATCACACCGGTCGTATCTATTTCCCCGACGCGCTGCGCCACCTCGTCGCGAACTCTCACCAAATCGCCTGGTTGGCTGACGAAGGATTTGGGGTGCCGTTGTACTCCGCCGACTCCTTCGAGTCTCCAGGCGGCCGGGAATCTCCGAGACAGAGCAAATCACCCCAGGAATTCTGAGGAAAACCGTATTCAAAAGTTAGGGAATCCAACAAAAATGCTTCCGGAAGAAACAAAAAGGCGGCCCACTAAAAAACCGGCGCCCCGGAGGGCGCAAACTGCTGACACGCCCATGGAAAACGAGGCCGGGGGCGGTCGGGAATCTCCGAGACAGAGCAAATCACCCAGGAAGTCTACGAAAAACCGGTTTCAAAAGTTAGGGAGCTTGAAAAAAAAAACAGGAAGGAGAAAACGGGGCGGCCCGCTCAAAAACGGCGCAGCGGAAGGCGCGAACTGGTGACACGTCCATAGAAAACGAGGCCGGGCAGGATCTCGGTACCCCGGGACAGAGCAAATCAGAGACTATAACAGAAGAGCCCTGGAGAGATCCAAGATATCCAAGACGCCTCCCAGCACGCTTCCAAGGGACCCAAACGCGCCGCAGAGGCGAACATACAGCCTTAAATTGCCTCAAGGTAATATCAAGAACCCATAAGAGGCCACTCGCCTGGCCGGCCGCGAAGGGGGACGTCGGCAGAATGGCGCAAACTTGTTGGATATATTGGCAACTGCTGGCGCCGCCCCCTTGCCAACGACGTGTCCGTACTGAAAGATGCTGAAATTGGGGTCGGTATAGCTGAGAAACCTTGCAACTTGTAGAGCGCGCAGTTTCGGTAAGTTGAACCTCTCCTGCAGAACATCCATGATTTCTGATGAAGTTTGGCATTGCTTTAAAAAACGCACCGTTGAATCCAACCGGGTATCCATCCACGACATATAGGCGCCGATCAACTCTGCGATGTTATCCTTGCCTGGGAGATCGGAACCTTTCGACGTCGATTTCAGTGTGCTAACGATGCCTGTCTGCATTGCGTGGTTCTGTGTCCAGCCAAACTCTTCATCCTCAACCTCCACATCAGGCACTAACCAGCCATCTGGCTTCTTGCTATAATTGCTCGCGTACCAAGTGCTGAAATTATCTGGGTTGTCGTCGAAAAAACGATTATATAGCTTCGGGTTGTGAATGAGTACCTGAGATCCGCCGCGGCGCCCTCGCTGGCACCGAACTCGGGAAGAGCGCATTCCAATGTTATGGGGCCCCGAGAGAGGCCCCCGGAGAGAGGGAAAATTGGCGCCAGCTAAAAAGGGAGCGCCGCGGAGAGCGCAAATTGCTGACGCGCCCATGGAAAACGAGGCCGGGGGCGGCCGGGAATCCCCGAGACAGAGCAAATCACCCCTGGAAGTCAACGAAAAACCGTATTCAAAAGTTAGGGAGGCTCAAAAAAAACCTTCGGAGGGGAGAGACGGGGCGGCCCGCTAAAAAACGGCGCCGCAGAAGGCGCAGATTGCTGACACGTCCATGGGAAACGAGGCCGGGACGGCCAGGAATCCCCGAGACAGAGCAAATCACCCTGGGAAGCCTCCGAAGAACCGTATTCAAAAGTTAGGGCCCAGAAAAAAAACTCCGGGCAGGGGAAACGGGGGCGGGCGCCGGGAAATTTGCGCCGCGGAAAGCACAGATCGGTGACACGCCCATGGAAAACGAAGCCGGAGAGGACCTGGAACCCCCGTGAGAAGCCAAATCGCCCCGGGAAATATTCATAAAAACCATATTCAAAAGTTAGGGATCCCATAAATTGGCAAGGATGAAGATGAAAAGAAAAACCCATAGGGTCGCGCGCCACGGGCGCGGTTTCAGAGCATGTCGCAGACGCCCAGATACAACGATGATTCGCAACCCTGCCACGTCCAGCCTTGTGGAGCTCCTAGATAAATGGTGCTGCGCGAGACGTCTGCGAGCCTCGAGGGACATTCGCCCACATTGCCAGGCTACCCCGCTGAGCTTGTGGGTCCTCAAGCGCTCGTACCATTCCTCGTATCCATCGAGGAGCTGGGGGCGACTGCCCAAGCGCACGAGAAGTGCACTGCCCATCGTCACTACGAGCGTTGCAAGCATCACAGCCGTAAACACCACGCTGGCATCGCTCTTCTTCGGGGCAGGGGGCATGCGCACGCGTGCGCCGGCCCACGTCATCAATGCCCATACTAATTCAGCTGCGCCGACTGCCTTCTCCGCATCTTTAGCATGGCGCTGGTCTGCTTTGGACAAAGATGCCATGGCTGCTTTTTCCTTGTCCCCACCGTGCCCAAAATAGTTTGCCAGGAACTGACTGCAACTGTTCTGGATCATCCCTGCTGCGTTTGGGCTCTTGCCACCCCTTGTGCCCTCAGGCAACTTCATAATTAACAAAGCGATTTCGTCCCTGGTTAGCAGAAGTGTCTTGCCGTCTTGTGCATACTTCGGCTTTACTTGCCGCAGCGTGGGCCCTCCGAGCTTCGACTGCAACGTTTTTTGGGCAACTCTTTCTTCCGAGTAATTGCACAGCAAGGCCACTGCTCTGACAGCGCAGATATTGTCTCCATCGCTAACGTGATCTAGAAACGCCTGTTTCTGCATTGTCGTCCGGCTTACTCGGCGGAGAAGCTCTGTGAGAGTTTCCTGGGCCAAACTGGCTACGGACACCCCCCCATCCTCCTCCTCCTCCTCCTCCTCCTCCTCCTCCTCCTCCTCCTCCTCCTCCTCCTCCTCGTCCGAGGCGGCGGCGGCAGCCCGCAGACGTTGGAATAACAGCCTCGAAACGACACAAGAGGGGCGGCCTTAAGCAGCCCAAGAGGGCCCTAAGACATCCCAAGAGGAGCCCATACCGACCAAGCGTAGTCGACATTCGCTTTCGAAGTCGGCTCCAGGACGCGGCCCGAGGCAGTTGGAGGGCGAGGAGGCGCGGCGGCATCGGGGCCCCAGATCACCCCAGGACGGCTCGAGAAGCCCCAAAGACGGCCCACGAGGCCCCCAGGAGGGCCGATACAGACCAAACGTGGTCGGTATCTCGGCCCCAGATCACCCCGCGACGGCTCGAGAGGCCCCCAAGATGGCCCACGAGGGCCCCAAGATTGCCGATACCGACCAAACTTGGTCGGTATCAGAGCCCCGGATCACCCCAGGACGGCTCGAGAGGCCTCCAAGACGGCCCACGAGGGCCCCAAGAAGGTCGATACCGACCAAACTTGGTCGGTATCGGGGCCCTGGATTACCCCAGGACGGCTCGAGATGCCCCTAAGACGGTCCACGAGGGCCCCAAGAGGGCCAATACCGACCAAACTTGGTCGGTATCGGGGCCCCAGATCACCGCAGGACGGTTCGAGAGGCCCCCAAGACAGCACACGAGGGGGCCCAAGAGGGCCGATGCCGACCAAACTTGGTCGGTATCGGGGCCCCAGATCACCCCAGGACGGCTCGAGGCGCCCCCAAGACGACCCACGACGCCTCCAAGGGGCCGATACCGACCAAGTTTGGTCGGTATCGGGGCCCCCGATCGCCCCAGGACGGCTCGAGAGGCCCCCAAGACGGCCCACGAGGGCCCCAAGATGGCCGATACCGACCAAACTTGGTCGGTATCGGAGCCCCGGATCACCCCAGGACGGCTCGAGATGCCCCCAAGACGGTCCACGAGGGCCCCAAGAATGCCGATACCGACCAAACTTGGTCGGTATCGGGTCCCCGGATTACCCCAGGACGGCTCGAGAGGCCCCCAAGACAGCATACGAGGGGGCCCAAGAAGGCCGATACCGACCAAACTTGGTCGGTATCGGGGCCCCAGGGCCACAAGAAGGCCGATACCGACCAAATTTGGTCGGTATCGGGGCCCCGGATCACCCCAGGACGGCTCGAGAGGCCCCCAAGACGGCCCAAGAGGGCCCAAAGAAGGCCGATACCGACCAAGTTTGGTCGGTTTCGGGGCCTCGGATCACCCCAGGACGGCTCGAGAGGCCCCCAAGACGGTCCACGAGGGCCCCAAGAGGGCCAATACCGACCAAATTTGGTCGGTATCGGGGGCCCCAGATCACCCCAGGACGGTTCGAGAGGCCCCCAAGACAGCACACGAGAGGGCCCACGAGGGCCGATACCGACCAAACTTGGTCGGTATCGGGGCCCCAGATTACCCCAGGACGGCTCGAGGCGCCCCCAAGACGACCCACGACGCTTCCAAGGGGGCCGATACCGACCAAGTTTGGTCGGTATCGGGGCCCCGGATCACCCCAGGACGGCTCGAGAGGCCCCCAAGACGGCCCACGAGGGCCCCAAAATGGCCGATACCGACCAAACTTAGTCGACATCGCAGCCCCGGATCACCCCAGGACGGCTCGAGAGGCCTCCAAGACGGCCCACGAGGGCCCCATGAAGGCCGATACCGACCAAACTTGGTCGGTATCGGGTCCCCGGATTACCCCAGGACGGCTCGAAAGGCCCCCAAGACGGTCCACGAGAGCCCCAAGAGGGCCAATACCGACCAAACTTGGTCGGTATCGGGGCCCCAGATCACCCCAGGACGGTTCGAGAGGCCCCAAAGACAGCATACGAGGGGGCCCAAGAAGGCCAATACCGACCAAACTTAGTCGATATCGGGGCCCCAGGGCCCCAAGAAGGCCGATACCGACCAAATTTGGTCGGTATCGGGGCCCCGGATCACCCCAGGACGGCTCGAGGCGCCCCCAAGATGGCCCACGATGCTTCCAAGGGGGCCGATACCGACCAAACTTGGTCGGTATCGGGGCCCCAGATCACCCCAGGACGGCTCGAGAGGCCCCCAAGACGGTCCACGAGGGTTCCAAGAGCGCCAATACCGACTAAACTTGGTCGGTATCGGGGCCCCAGATCACCCCAGGACGGTTCGAGAGGCCCCCAAGACAGCACACGAGAGGGCCCAAGAAAGCCGATACCGACCAAACTTGGTCGGTATCGGGGCCCCAGATCACCCCAGGACGACTCGAGGCGCCCCCAAGACGACCCACGACGCCTCCACAAACACATGCACGAACACACACACACAAACACACATACACACATACGCGCACACACACACACATACACACACACACACACACACACACACACACACACACACACACACACACACCACACACACACACACACGTACGCGCATACACACACACACACAGACGACGACGACGACGACGACGACGACGACGACGACGACGACGACGACGACGACGCGACGACGACACACACAGACACGCAGACGACGACGACGACGACGACGACGACGACGACGACGACACGACGACGACGACGACGACGACACACACACACACACACACACACAGACGACGACGACGACGACGACGACGACGACGACGACGACGACGACGACGACGACGACGACGACGACGACGACGACGACGACGACGACGACGACGACACACACACACACACACACACACACACACACACACACACACGCAGACGACGACGACGACGACGACGACGACGACGACGACGACGACGACGACGACGACGACGACGACGACGACGACGACACACACACACACACACACAAACCGATTGGAATCGTGTTAGGCTTATGTTGTCGAATGGTACCGAATCCTGATCGCCACGGGGGGGCTCCCCTTCCCAGCCCCGGGGAGGAGGCCGAGGCTCTGGTGGATGGAAGCGCGCGGCAAAAAGGTCGCGAAGCCAGAGGGCCACGCGTTCCAGGGCCCAGGGGCCCTCTCGAGGAGGCGCAATAATTTCAGGAAGCGAAAACATGGAGTGAGGCACGGGCCCCGTTTCCATGCGAGATCGGCGCGCGCCGTCGCCAAAACAGCGGCATTGGCGCCATGTTTCGGGAGGACCTTTCCCGGATCTGTGGGCCGCCAGATCCACAGATCCTTCATCCATGTTAGCGTGTGCCCGATCCTCTCCTTGTCCCGGGGAAGAGATCGAGATCTCCTTAGAAACACGCGACAAAAAAAGGCGAGGCCAGAGGTCAACGCTTCTCAGGGCCCGAGGGCATTCCTCCCTCCCGTTGCCTCCCTCTGTCGAGGACCACAAAAACGACATGAGCATCAGTGTTCCGGGGTCCGTGCGGGTCTCCCTGGTCGGCAACCTGACACCCCCACCCACACGCCCAGGCGGCGCTTCTGGCGCCGCCCCTGGCGCGCTGCGCGCTCCTGGGAAGGAGTGCGGGCAGGGGACTTTAGCGCCGATTCGAGAAATCTGCACTGGTTTCCGAAAGTTTACGTTTATGTTGCCTCCTGTTGTTATACACCATCAGTCCGATAACGAGGGGCGGACAGACCGTGGAGGGTCCTTGAGGAGGCGGCTGGGCCAATCTCGCTTGCTCTGACCTGCTTTGCGCTCCTCTAGTCCGAGAGTTCAAGCCTCATCATACCAAGACCGCATGGCTTTAAGCAGCTTAAAACCATCCAGAGGCAAACCAACCCGAGGAGGACAATTGAGAGATCAGCTCGAGACGACCAAAAATGGAGCACTTCTCCATTATATGCGAGCAGGCCTTGGGGAAGGGCGGGGCGTCCCCCAACTCCAAAGTCCATTGTCACCAGAGCCACCACGACGGCCCAAATGCTTGCCAATTTGTTCCAAAAGGGCACCGAGTGGAACTCGAGAGAGCCCATGAGGGCCCCAAAATCCATAACAGCTTCGGGGGTCCTGGAAGTTTCGGCACATGTTTCGGAACGCCAGTTTTTGGACTCAGGATAGCTCCAACAGGGCCTCGGAGGAGAGCACCAAAAAGCATCCCAAGATAGCCAATGATGGCCAGGGAGAGCCCCACGAGGGCCCCCAGAGGAGCCCAAGAGGGCTCCAATTCTGCCCAAGACGGCCTCGAGATGGCTCACCCTCGCCCCGAGAGGTCCCCAAAGCGACGGCCGCACGAGAGCTTGAACGCGCCCAAAAGGGCAAACAATGATTGCAACAGCATTCAAGTAACTAGGCCAGAAGGGGACCCCGAAACAGGCCCACGGGACCCCCAGATCGCCTCGAGACGGCCGCGCGAGAGGCGCGCAGTGGAGCAGGACCTTCCCATCGCTGCGGGTTTCTCTCGAGTTGCGTTCAGCCGTAGCGACCAGAACCCCCCGGGATCTCCCAGAGGCCTCCGAGGCGACGACGTCGGCTAACGACGACGTCGGCTAACGACGATGACGACGACGACGACGACGACGACGACGACGACGACGACGACGACGGCGACGACGACGGCGACGACGACGACGCCCCGCCCCCGAGGAGAGGCTGCAGAGCGAGTCCGCCCAGCTGAAGGAGCTCCAGCGGGGGGCCCGCGAGGGCGCGGGCCCCGCGGAGGACACGGAGAGGACGCGGGAGCTGCAGGCCTTGCTGGCCCAGAGGGACAGGGAGCTGCAGGCCCCGCGGGCAGAGCGAGACGCCCCCCTAGGGGGGGGGAAAAGGCTGCCAGGAGGGGATCTCGGCTCGTATCGTCTGGTCCACGGCTCGAAGCTCGAGCCAAAAACTTGAGCCAAACAGCTCCTCGTCGTCCTCATCGCCCTCCTGCTGCTCCATCCCTCCTCGCCCGCCCCCCACACATCACACTGATGTCACATTCCTCCTCCTCCTCCTCCTCCTCCCCTCCTCCTCCTCCTCCTCCTCCCTCCTCCTCCTCCCTCCTCCTCCTCCTCCTCCTCCTCCTCCTCCTCCTCCCTCCTCCTCCTCCTCCTCCTCCTCCTCTTTCTCGATCCTCCCCATACTTTTGAGGAGGCCCTCCTCAGGTGCACCGATGGCGGGGCCGGGCCGAGAGCGACTCACTCGCGGCACAGGAGAGCGCCGCCCCCATCTCATCCTCACACCTTGAAGCAGCAGCAGCAGCAGCAGCAGCAGCAGCAGCAGCAGCAGCAGCAGCAGCAGCAGCAGCAGCAACGGCAGCAGCAGCAGCAGCAGGCTTTGGCCGAGGAGGAGAAATTGAGGAGGGAGGTGGGAGGAGCAATGGGCATGGCTGGTTCATCGGCGCGCACGGTGTTTGCTTGAATGCGGAGCTGCGACTTTGGCATGCGGTGCAGGGATCCCCTCGCACGCCGCAGGGGACCATGTCACCGCCGTCGCAGGCTCGCTCCAAAGTATGGGATTGCCGCTGTCCCTTCTGGGCACCGGCAACCTCACGCGCGCGCGCTAGCCAAGGGCAAGCAGCTGGACAGGGCAAGTAGCCTCGGGCTGCGGGCCCCAGCACAGCCACACCTCTGACCGACGCATTGCGTCTGAAATCCAGAGAGGTGGCTGATATGTCCACCTCGCTCTCACCGTTGCAGCGTTCGTGACGACATTGCGAGTGCTGTCGAATTGGTGCCTGATAGAAGCGTAGGGCGCACGTGGCGATGGATTTCATACAGAGAGGGAGGAGGAGGGGGATGGGAAGGGGACTGATGGCGCAGGCCCGTCCAGGGGCCTCTGGCACCTAGCCGAGACGTGGCCAATGCCACCAGGGGTTGAGCTCCGATGAGCCCAGCAGCAAAACGAGCCGCATCCGACGAGGCGACGAGGGGGCACAGGGAAACCCGCGCCCGAAGAGAACCAAAACGGCCCCACGGGCCCGAGGCGGATCCAGCCGTAGCGACGAGGGGGGCCCACGCCAGAACCAAGGCGAATCCGACGAGGCCACGAGAGTGAGCCCAGACCGATGACGAGGAGGGGGAGGAGGAGGAGGAGGAGGAGGAGGAGGAGGAGGAGGAGGAGGAGGAGGAGGAGGAGGAGGAGGACCAGAGCAAAGCCAGGACGCACAAACGATTTTGCAATACGCCTTCCCGTCCAAAGTCTCCTGCTCATCAGTCGTTTCTTTTCCATTACGGGAAGCGCCACCCTTGAATGACGAACGCCAGGCAGTCCTGCCACTTAGGCGAGACCCCGCTTTGCAAAGCAACCACCCTCCATCGTTCATCCTTCTAACGAATTGAAACACAAAGAGGTAGGATGGCAAAGTTCAAGACGGTCTTCAGCGATAGCCCCTTTTCGCGAAGGATCTCAATCCGCCCATGCATGTGCTGCAGAATTTCAAACGTATGATCGAAATGTTTGCGGAAGTTTCAAGCGAAAGCTCAATTTTGAAAAGAAGCCGCCGTTCATCCGTGGAATTATGGGGCGCAGATTTGAAACCTCAAGCGAGAGCGGCATTGTGAAATCGATTCAGCCTCCATCCATGAAATTGTAGGAGATGTTTAACATGAATGTGCCCGGCGCGAAGGCGAGAAGTGCATTGTGAAAACCATTGGCTCTTCACCCTTTGGTCTGTGGAAAATGCTTTAGACGAGTGTGATCGGCGCTGGGGCGAGAGCCGCATTTTGAAAGACACCGGCCCTCCATCGCTGCAGGCGTTGAAAGTTTCAAAACGATCACGCGCGGGGCCAGGGCGAGAGCCACGTCTTGAAAACCCTTGGCCGTCAATCGTTGTTATTGCCTAAACGTTTGACTTCAGACAGGAAAATCAAGAAAGTCTCAAACGAAACGCCTGGCCAGCGTACGGGCACGTCTGGTGGTTCGACAGGGGGAACGAATTAGAAGGCAGAGGAGGAGGGAGAAGAGGGGAGCAGGAGGAGGGGGAGGAGGAGGAGGAGGGAGCGAGAAGGGAGGGAGGCAAGTTGCGTCATGCGTTGCGACGGGAGCAGTAAAGCTTCGAAACGATTTGCTGCGGCGCTGGCTATGGAGGTGCGTGCGAAGACCAATCAGGGATCGAATATTTTCTTGAATCGCTTCGCTCATTCTGCCGGCCCGTATTGTGCCATCGCTGGCGCTTGCCAGCAAGTTCGTGGCCCATGCGGCGCTGCTTGACGGTGTTTTTTTTGTTCTGGAGGCGTGGCGACAGCAGGCATGGAGGTCAAGTAGTTGCTTTGGTGCTTGTCGTGGGGGCTCTGGCCTCTACTGCTCACCGACATGGCTAGGTTGTGGGTCAGAGTCCTCAGGGATGCTTCTCGGGGTCTCTTTGGAGCACTCTCGGGGGCTTCTGGCGGGCAGTTCTGGGGACTCCTGGGAGCATCTTGGGAGCCCTCTGGGAGCCTCTTTGGAGTCTCTTGGGGCTTCCTGGAGGCCTCTTGGCGGCCTCTTGCGGCCTCTTGGGGGCCCCATTGGGGCCTCCTGGGGGCTTCTTGGGGCCGAGGGCTCGAATTGTCCGTTCGGGTCCCCCGTCTGGGCTTCCTCTTGGAGCCGTCATCGGGGTCTCTTGGGCCGTTTTTGGAGGCCTCTTGAGCCATCTTGGGCTCTCTTGGGCTCTCTTGGGGCCTTCCAGGAGGCCTATTGGGCCGTTTGGGGGCGATCTTGGAGGCCTCTTAGGCCGTCTTTGAGAGTCGGGAAGCCGCGCAGGCGAGAATGACAAAATCTTTCAAAAAGCCAAGGGAAATCAATGATTCTTGCCTTTGGGGACCCTCTGGGGAGTCCTCTTGAAGGGCTATTGGGCCGTCTGGGGGCCATCTCGGACGTCTTGGAACGATCTTGTGGTGTCCCGAACGCCTCTCGGACCATCTTGGGGGCCTCTTGGCCCTTCTTGGGGCTTTATGGTGGGCCCCGAGGGCGGCGCCCAGGAGCAAAACCACCTTTGATCGGACTTTGCCGGGGTACTTTTCGACTGGGCACCCCCAGGGGCGGCCCCGCGCGCGCGAACTAAAACTCTGAACCAGTCACCGGAGATCTTCGCACGCCTCTGGCCCGTTAGGCCGGCGAAGTTTTGGCGAGAAAGGATTGTGATGACAGACCGATGTCCTTGTTGTCAGTCGTGCTGCTTCCGTTCGGAGACCGTGCTCTTTAATTTGAGCGAGTCTGGACAACATTTTTCTTTGTGATCGGCTATTCCAGCTTGGATCTGAGCCGTGACGAAAGAAAGGAAGAGGAGGAAGGGGAAGGAGGAGGAGGAGGGAGATGAAGGGAACGCAGGAGGAATGAGGAGGAGGAGGACGACGACGACGACGAGAGAGGGGGCAAGAAGGGGAGGAGGAGGAGGAGGAGGAGGAGGAGGAGGAGGAGGAGGAGGAGGAGGAGCAACGCAGGCGCGAAGGGAGTCGAGCCGACCAGAGGAAGCGCTCATGAGCTCGTGCTTCCACGAGATCGGCCTGCGGTACCACAGACTCCGCGCCCAGCACGAGATCCTCCAGCGCCGACAGCCCGAGGGGGACAGGCCGGGCTCCCCGCCGGCCGACAGGACCGGGGGGCGGTGACGCCTCGGTGCGGAGAAGAGCGCTGCTGGCACGCCCCGCCTGCTGTTGCTGCCTCCGCGCCCCGCCCAGGACATCCAAGGCCCTCTTCCTCCTCCTCCTCCCCCTCCCCCTTCTCCTCCTCCCTCCTCCCCCTCCCTCCTCCTCCTCCTCCTCCTCCTCCTCCTCCTCCTCCTCCTCCTCCTCCTCCTCTTCCTCCAGGGACGGAGGGTGGGGCGGGTGCGACTACAGTCAAGCGATCGCAAACGTGGATCAAGGGGGCGTGGATTAGCGACGGGCCCCGTTTCCATGGGAAATCGCGGGTTTCCGCCGCCGAACGAGGCGGCACCGGCCGCTCTTCGGGGAGGGTACCTCCCCCGATCCATGGATTTGGCCACTGCGCGCCAAATCCATGGATCGCTGATCCATTTTTGCACGCCCCCGATACAGTCGGATCGAGGTCGGTTCGGGGAGGGTATCCTAATGTGCTTCGTGCGTGTTGGATGCTCAAGAGCATCCTGGGGAGGATACCCTTGGATGTTCTGTGCGTTTTGGCCGACGGAGGGTCTCGTGTTCTTGAGGGATGTTTTTCTGGCCTAGGTCTGACTGTAGAGGCGGTAAATATCATGGCCAGGGCCATGACATCTCCCCAGAATTGAATATCCCCTTCTTCTTATCATTATCCGTAAGGGCTTCGCCCCCTGCCGCCGGCCCCCTCTCTCGGATAATGCGCTATGCAAGAGCTATGTCATGAGGCCTGGGCGCAGTCGTGAAGCAGTATCGGAACTTCATGCGAGGCCGACTCGTAATGAGCAAAACCACTTGATCACCAGAGGGGTTACCACACCTGCGTGAGGGGTGCCACCGAATTTCAGAAATGTGGCAAAACCCTTGTGTTTCTGGACCCTGACCCTACGGATCTGCGTGAGAGGTGCCACCGAATTTCAGAAATGTGGCAAATCCCCTGTGTGTTTTTTTACCCTGCCCTTACGGATCTGCGTGAGGGGCCCCACCGAATTTCAGAAATGTAGCAAATCCCGTGTGTTTTGGGACCCTGACCCTACGGATCTGCGTGAGGGGTGCCACCGAATTTCAGAAATGTGGCAAAACCAATTTGTTTTTGGACCCTGACCCTACGGATCTGCGTGATGGGTGCCACCGAATTTCAGAAATGTGGCAAATCCCTTGTGTGTTTTAACCCTGACCATACGGATCTGCGTGAGGGGTCCCACCGAATTTCAGAATTGTAGCAAATCCCTTGTGTTTTTTCACCCTGACCCTACGGATCAGCGTGAGTCGAGGGGTGCCACCGAATTTCAGAAATGTGGCAAATCCCATGTTTTTTTGTTTTCCCCCTGACCCTACTGCGTCACGGATCTGCGTGAGGGGCCCCACCGAATTTCAGAAATGTGGCAAATCCCTTGTGTTTTTGCACCCTGACCCTACGGATCTGCGTGAGGGGTGCCACCGAATTTCAGAAATGTGGCAAATCCCTTGTGTTTTTGGACCCTGACCCTGCGGATCTGCGTGAGGGGTGTCAATTTAATTCTGAGAACCCTCCCAGGGCGTGGTAGTTCTGCTGGTTTGGGCTCCCCCCCCCTCGCGCGTTCATCAACAAGGAACAGTAAGCAGCAAGAAGCAGAACTGTAACAGTGGAAACTGTAAGCTGCAACTGGTACAGGGAGCAGCACATTCCCGGCCTACAGCCTGGTGGCCCCGCAAGGGGGCCGGCGGATTATTCTTCGTATTATTATTCTTCTTATTACAATTTTCCTTTCCATACGTTCCCTGGCCCCCGCTCGTCCGCGCAGGTGCTTCCGGTCATAATTTGCAAGCCCCCTTCTGGACGACCCCCCAGAAGCCAGAAGCCAGGCAGAAAAGTTTGTCGTCTCTGGCATCTGGGGGGCGCCGTTCTCGGGCCGCGGGGCCGTCAGGGATGGCAAGCCGTCGCGCGGGGAGAGGGTCGGGACTTCCGGAGGCCCTGCACCGAAACGGTGAGGCCATCGGATGTTTGGGGCTGCTGATGTTGCTGATCTCCCCCTCTCCCTTGGGGAGAAGGGGAGAGGGAGGAAGCGAAAGGAGGAGAAGGGCCGAGACGATCGAAGAGGAGAAGAGGCGGAAGGTTGAGAGGTCCCCGGAGGCCTCCCGAGGCCCACGAATAGCCCCAGAGGTGATTTCAAGAGCCTTCGATCTTCGACCTCGCCCCCCGCGCGCGGGCGTACCCCCGGCGGGCGCGAGCCCGCTGCCCCCGCCGCGCTGGCCCACAGGCGTGGCGGCGTTGGCGGCGGGGCGGTCACAGCCCCGAGGGGCCGTCCCAGCACCTGATGGTCCCCCCCCCCCTCCTCGGAGGAGGTGCGGCATGTCGCCCTGCCTGCTCGGCAGCCCTTCTTCTCGTGCCCACCAGCGCCCCTTCCGCGAAGTGTTCACGCTTCGCGCCGCCGGTCTCACAATCCCCGGCAGAGGCCAGAGGCAGGGGAATAGGTTCATGGGGAGGGATGCATCCACCCCCAATCACCCATTCATCGCTAGGGCCGGATAGCCAGCCCACCCCGCCCAGGACCGTGCGGTTTCGCTATCCGAGGCCTATGGCCGATCGATCGGCGATGTGTCACCGAGTTCAGCTCTCGCTGCTTCCCCCCCTGAGCCGCTCCCCCCCTGACGTTGCCCCTCATGCCGCCCCCCTTCCTTCCCCCCCCCTTCCCCATGTCCCCAGCCCTCGCAGGGATGGCCTGGCCCTGGCTCGAGGCCGGCCGCCGCGTGCGCGCAGGCGCGCGCGCGGCCTGGCGCCGCGCGGCGCCTCGGCACCGACGACGGCGCCTCGCCCGTCGTCGCGGCTCGTGGCCCGCCGTAGCCGCGCGGCATGGCCCCAGCCGCGGTTTCGGGCGGGGCGGCCGCCGTGGTACAGCAGGCTTGCGACGACGGGGGGCGCGTTTGCGGACGTTCTCGTCGGTCCTCGGCGATTTTTTCCTGCCTCGGTGTGCTCTCCAGCAGTTGCGCCTCGCCGAGAGCGTTCCGGGGAATGCCCAGATCGCTCCGGGCGGCCGCCAGATGGCCGAGTTCTAACGTGAAAGCGTGCGCGGCCGCACGTCGCCACGAAGGGGATCTTGCTCGTCCAGGCCTCCCAGATGGCATCGCCGATGCATCGGCGATGCGGTTCGATGTGAAGCCCGATGTTCTGCCAGCCGACGTCGCTAGTACATCGCCGACGTCGCCGGTGCATAGGCGACGTCGCCGATGCATCGGTACTGTATCGACGATGAGGCGTGATTATACGACCCCATCCACCCTGACCCCATCAGAAAGTCCTTCAGCTCTGCTCCCGCGTCGCTCCGTCGTGAGAGAAACTGGTCCTGGCCCTGACCTCTGTAGAACGCGCCCGAGCCCCTTGAGTAATGGAAGCAATCCTGGCGCCTACCCCCAGGACCAATCGGGTCCTGCACTAAAGGGGTCCTGCACGTATTTGTCCTGGTCATCAGCGCTTTCGCCAGGCCCCAGCACCACCAGAACAACATAAGCGATCCGGATGACAAGCTGTTCCTGGGGAAAGCCTCAGAGTCCAGGATCCCTTTTCCCGCCTTTGCCTAATCTGCCTCCCTCCTTCCCTAATTCCCTCTCGTAATCCTCCCCGCTCCCTCCTGAGCCTCCTCCTCCTCCTCTTCCTCCTGCTCCTCCTCCTCCACCTCCTCCTCCGCCTCCTCCTCCTCCTGCTCCTGGTCCCCCTCCTCCCTCCTCCTCCTCCTCTTCCTCCTCCTCCTCCTCCTCTCCCTCCTCCTCTCCCCCTCCTCCGCCTCCGCCTCCTCCTCCTCCTCCTCCTCATCGTCATCATCATCAGCAGCAGCATCATCGATAGCATCACCATCATCCTCATCCTCAGCAGTAGCATAAGCATCAGCATCATCATCAGCATCATCAGCATCATCAGCATCAGCAGCATCAGCAGCATCATCATCATCATCATCAGCATCAGCATCAGCATCAGCATCATCATCATCCTCATCCTCATCATCATCATCATCATCATCATCATCATCATCATCGTCGTCGTCGTCGTCATCATCAGCATCATTATCATCTTCCTCCGAATCAGTATCATCCTCATCTTCATCATCAGCATCAGCAACATCATACTCATTACCACTACCATCATCTATATCATCACCACCATCATCACTATCACCATCAACATCACCATTACTACCATCCTCACCATCATCATCATCAACAACAATGGCATGATCATCATCAGCAGCATCATCATCAGCAGCAGCATCATCAGTAGCATCACCTTCATCATCGACATTAGCATCAGCATCATCATGATCATCATCAGCAGCAGCAGCATCATCATCATCATCCTCATCGTCATCGTCATCATCAGCAACAGCATCATCATCAGCATCAGCATCATCATTTTCATCATCATCATCATCATCATCATCATCACCATCGTCGTCATCGTCGTCGGCATCGGCATCGGCATCGGCATCGACATCATCATCACCATCACCATCACCACCATCTTCATCATCGTCAGCAGTAGCAGCAGCAACAGCATCATCATCGTCATCAGCATCCGCATCATCCTGATCGTCCTCATAATCAACAGCAGCATCATCAGCATCATCATTATCATCATCGTCATCAGCATCAGCATCATCATTATCATCCCCTATCATCATTATCATGCTCATCATCAGCTTAGTCATCCCTCCCCATATCTATAAACATTACCCCATGATCAGCATAATCCTCCTCCCCACTCCTCATCCTACCTCTCCCTCCCCATTATCATACATCCTCATCATCGTCATGAGATTGATCATCACCATCATCAGGCATTATCAGCATCATCGTCATCATCATCATCAGCATCATCATCATCGACATCATCATCATCATCATCATCATCATCATCATCAGCAGCAGCAGCAGCAGCATCATCGTCTTCCTCCTCTTCTTGCCAGTTCTGTCCCTCCTCCTCATCCTCCCTCCCGCCTCCTCTCCCCCCACTCTCTCTCTTCTACCGTCCCTGCCTGCACCCCAGCCCAGCCCGCCAGGCCGAGTGGGCTCGCAGGCTCTTCGCGCGCATGTACCCCGAGTACCTCCGGGTCGGGCCATACCACCCCGCGGCAAAGGCCTTGCTGTGCGCATACGCCGCGCTCCTGCTCGGCACCAGCAGGGCGGCGCTGCGCGGCGGCCGCGGCCCAGACGACGAGGGCTCAGACGACGAGTGTCCGAAGGCCACGCCGCTGCTGCGCGCCGCCTCGGCGCGCGCGGTGCGCCTGGCGGGGGCAGCGTGGGGGCTCGCGGTGTTGGCCTGGACGTACAGGAGCCAGGGCGGCGCCTGGCCGTTGGTGACCTACACCATTCGATCATCCTCAGGACGTGAGTTGGCCCAATGTGGGTTCACCCCTTTCAGCTCCGCCGATTACACCGCCTGCGTCGCATCGAAGCGCTTCGGTGGAAGAGCACACGTTGGCGCTGACACGTTCTGAGGATCATCGAACCATGCAGAGCTGGACGCTCATGACATTCCGGTACGTCGCCGGGCTGCTGGCGGAGCCGCCCATCGACGCGCCGTCGGCGGGGCCGTTGCGGCGGGCGCTGTTGTGGGCCTACGAGGCCCTGCGATTCCCCGCCCTGGCGCAGAACTCGGTCACGGTGGCCGTCTGGTGGACCGTCATGGTGCCCGTCTGCACCGTCGCCCTCCGCCGGCAGGGGAAGGGGTCGCTCGCTTCCTTCTGGAGGTTTAACGCGAGCCCTCTGCTCATCAACGTGCACCTGCTGAACTTGCCGCTCGCGGCCGCGGAGCACCTGGCCCACCCGCGCAGGTTGTCGTTCAGAGACCTGTGGATGGGGATGGCGGCCGCCGGGCTATATTTGTCCTTCTATCTGCGGCTCTTGGACGCGAGGGGGCTCCACTTGTACATTTTCCTCAGCCCTCGCACCAAGCTGTTCGGCCTAGCAGGGGCAGCATCGCTGGGGATGTACGCAGCGCTGTGGCGACTCTGGGATGGCGCGGCCGCGATCGCGCTCCGCAGCGCGCGAGCCACGCGCGGAGCGAGGCGTCGCCGGCCGCTGACGAGGTAGGAGCGCCCGCGGGCGCCAGAGCCTCTCGGCCAGTCCGAGTCTGGCGCTCGTCGCTCCCACTCCCCCGCCTCCTCCTCCTCCTCCTCCACCCACCTCCTCCTCCTCCTCCTCCTCCTCCTCCTCCTCCTCCTCCTCCTCCTCCTCCTCCTCCTCCTCCTCCTCCTCTCCCCTTCCCCCTCTCCTCCTCCCCCCCCTCCTCCTCCTCCTCTCCTCCTCCTCCTCCTCCTCCTCCTCCTCCTCCTCCTCCTCCTCCTTACCTCCTCCGGCGGACCGCGGGTCTTTGCCGCCGAGCACTTTGAATTTGTGCCGGCGCGTACCACCAACGCTCAGCGTCGGCCCCTTCAGGACGGCATTTGCACCAGGTAACAGCCATCCTTACGGGGGGGGGGGCGCGCCGGCCAGGGCCTCTACCTGGCGCTACCCAGGAGCACGACGCCGAGCGCGACGATGATGTCGTCGTACGCCCTGGGCCTCCCCGCCAGTGCACCCTCCAGCGCGGCCCCCGCCAGTGCGCCAGGCGCCCCGCGCAGCGTTCCAGGGAAGGGCGCCCTCGCCAGCTGCTCCAGCACTCCCAGCGCCCCCCAGCCCGCCGCGCCGCGCCCAGCCCCGGCGGCGTCGCCAGCAGCGCGGCCAGCCGCCCTGAGCACGCCCAGCCGTCGCCCGGCGCTGGCCTGCGCCCAGGCTGGTTCAGTTCGGCCAGCTGGCTCTTTGTCGCTCCCTGGTCAAGCTCCAGGAGCGCCAGCCTGGGCGGCGCCCCGCGGCCGCCCCCGCTGGGCCAGCAGAGCCCAGGTCGGAGGAGTCTTTCGTCCGCCGACCCCTGCCAGGTGCTCAGCGCCGCCCAGCACCAGCACCCAGCCGACGTACTTGCTGCAGTCGGCGCTCGCTTCTGGACCGAAGACAGCCAGAAACGCTGCCTGCCTCGTCGCGGGGGGCTTGCCGTCGATGGATGCCCACAGCTGGCGTCGCGACGCCAATGTGTGTCCGCACGCAAGCAGCGCGTGGGAGACGTCCACCTCCGTATTGGGATGCACCGCAACAGGGCAGGACCAGCGGCGCGTCCTTGTCGCCCAGGACTGGCAGCGGCCAGCGGCCTGTCACCCTGCATATCGCCCAGAGCCTGTAATACAGAATGCCGCCGTGATCATCAAGCATGTCCTGCTGCAGGCTCTGCTGCAGCGCTGGCATGTGACTGCGAAACGGTAGCTCCCTCCAGACATGGTAGTGGCTGGCTGGCCGCCGTATGCACCAATGCCTGGTCGTTGGCGCGCGTGGCCGGCAGTGCCACCTCCTGGCAGTAGCGCCGTAGCAATGATTTGCGGGACGCCGGCGAGGACCCGGCTGCAACTACCTCTGAATTTGAAACCTTCATGTCTGGAAGGGTCCGGCATGCCGGCCATGATTTGGTCAGCCGCCCGTCACCAGGAGGGCGCCAGCGACGCGCGCAGCCTCCCACATCACCGCCGCCGGGTTTCCTTCTGGGCCTCCGGGAGGACCCAGAGCCTTGCTCGTGCCATGACCACTTGTAGGAACATGAGAAAGAGCGCGTTCTGTGGTCGCTTTGAGAGGGGGGGGGTTGGAACCGACTCCCCCCCCCAGCCTCCCTCCCTTGCTTCCCCTCTCCTCGGGCCGGCGCTTGCGTCGGCGGCGGCTGGCGGCGGCGGCGGGGACGACGATTTCGTTTTCTGGGCCAGCGCCAGCGCCTTCGGCGGCTGGCGGCGGCGGTGGGGACCGTCGAAGAGGGCGACGGTGGTGGTGGTGGTGGTGGTGGTGGTGGTGGTGGTGGTGGTGGTGGTGGTGGTGGTGGTGGTGGTGGTGGTGGTGGTGGTGGTGGTGGTGGTGGTGGTGGTGGTGGTGGTGGTGGTGGTGGTGGTGGGTGGTGGTGGTGGTGGCGGTGGTGGTGGTTGTGGTGGTAGTGTGGTGGTTTGTGGTGTGGTGGTGGTGGTGGTGGTGGTGGTGGGTGGTGGTGTGGTGGTTTGGTGGTGGTGTGGTGGTGGTGTGGTGGGCGGTGGTGGTGGGTTGTGGTGGCGGTGCTGGCGTGGTGGTGGTGTGGCGGTGGTGGGTTGTGGTGGTGGCGGTGGTTTGTGGGGGTGGTGCTGGTGGTTTCGGTGGCGGTGGTGGTGGTGGCGTGGTGGTTTGTGGTGGTGGTGGTTGATTGTGCTACTGATAGTTAGTGATTGTGGCGGTGGTGGTGGTGGTGTGGTAGATTGTGCTGGTGGTGGTAGTGGTGGTGGGTTTTTGTGGTGGTCTGGTGGTGGTGATGATGACTTGAGTTGGTGGTGGTGCATGTGGTGGCTGTGGTGTGGTGGTGTGGGGTGGTGGGGGGTTGTGATGGTGGCGGTGGTTTGTGGGGGTGGTGGTGGTGTGGTGGTTCGTGGTGGTGGCGGTGGGTTGTGCTGCTGGTAGTGGTGGTGGTTGTGGCGGTGGTGGTGGTGGTGTGGTAGACTGTGGTGGTGTTGGTGGTAGTGGTGGTGGGTTTTTGTGGTGGTGGTGGTGGTTGTGTGATGGTGAGTTGTGGTGGTGATAGCGGTTGTGGTGGTAGTGGTGGCTGTGGTGGTGGTGGTGGTGGTGGTGGTGGTGGTGGTGGTGGTGGTGGTGGTGGTGGTGGTGGTGGTGGTTGTGGTGGTGGTGGTGGTGGTGGTGCTGCTGGTGGTGGTGGTGGTGGTGATGGTGGTGGTGGTGATGATGGTGGTGGTTGTGTGGTGGGTTAGTGGTGGTGGTGGTGGTGGTGGGTTGAGGCGGCGGTGGTGGTAGTGGTGGTGGTGGTGGTGGTAGTGGTTGCAATCGTCGCTACGTCCCCGCCGTCGCTGGCGCCAGTGCCGGCGCTGCTGGCCGCCGCCAGCGCCGGCGCCGGCGCCAAAGGGGGGGGGTTCACCCGAAGTGGTACGAATTACAACCGACTAGGACCAATCCCAACCGTTCGGAGCGAATTGCAACCAGAAAAGAGACCAATTCCAACCACAAATGAGACCAATTCCAACTCATCCAAAACTGAAACCAATTCCAACCACGGATGGGATCTTCGGAATTCCTCCGGATCCCTTCGAAATCTTTGGTATTCCTCAGGATTCTTCAGGACTCCTTCGGAATTCCTTGGGATTCCTTCGGAATTCCTCACGATTCCTTCGGAATTCCTTAGGGTGCTTTCGGAATTCCTCAGGCTTCCGCTTTCGCAATTCCTCAGGCTTCCTCTGGAATTCCTTAGGAATCCTTCGGAATTCTTCAGAATTCCTTTTGGATTCCTCCTTCGGAATTCCTTTGGATACCTCCTTGGGGATTCCTTTGGATTCCTCCTTCGGAATTCCTCTGGATTCCTCCTTCGGAATTCCTGAGGATTCCTCCTTCGGAATTCCTCTGGATTCCTCCTTCGGAATTCCTTTGGATTCCTCCTTCGGAATTCCTTTGGATTCCTCATTCGGAATTCCTTTGGACTCCTCCTTCGGAATTTCTTTGGATTCCTCCTTCGGAATTCCTTTGGACTCCTCCTTCGGAATTCCTTTGGATTCCTCCTTCGGAGTTCCTTTGGACTCCTCCTTCGGAATTCCTTTAGGATTCCTTCTTCGGAATTGTTGTCGCTTCGCGAATCCCCACCAGCCCATCCAGAAACGATGCCCAGAGGAATTGCCTCGATCAGAGAAGTGGGCAGCACACAGAGGAAGCCATTATGAGACATCTTGGGATATCTTGAGCCATCTTGGAGGTCATTTTGGGCTCTCCCAGACGCTCTTGGAGTCATCTTAATCCGTGCCCCCCCCCAAGAGGCCTCCATGTGGCTAAAACCTGTGTAGAATCAATGATTAGGCATTCTCGCCGAGGCCTCTTGGAGCATCTTGGGTGCATCTGGGGGGGCTCTTGGGGCCTCTTGGGGGTCTCTTGGGGGCCTCCGGGGGGCCTCTTGGGGGCCTCTTGGGGCCATTTTGGGGCCATCTTGGGACCTCTTGGGGCTTCCTGGGCGCTTCTTGGGGCCATCTTGGAAGAGATCGATCAAACAAGAGGGGGGGTTCAATTAGCGCCCCCCCTCGGAAGCCCCGAAGAGGCCAAAATCGTCCCAAAACCTAAGGAAAATCAATGATTTTTGCTTTCTCGCCTTTTCGCTTCCGGACGCTCTAACTACCCGCGGCCCCCCCCGTCCAGGTCCAGGGGAGGGGGTAGGGGGAGGGGTAAACCCCTCCCCAAGGGGGAAGAGGGAGGGGTGGAAGAGATCTGTTCGAACCACCTACGCCCAGAGGGCTGTTGGATTCCTTGGGGATCCTCCTTCGGAATTTCTTTGGACGCCTCCTTCGTGATGTTTTTGGACGATAAATAACTACTACTACTACTACTACTACTACTACTACTACTACTACTACTACTACTTAACTACTACTACTACTACTACTACTACTACTACTACTACTACTACTACTACTACTACTACTACTACTACTACTACTACTACTACTAATACAACTACTACTACTACTACTACTAATACTACTACTACTACTACTACTACTACTACTACTACTACTACTACTACTACTACTACTACTACTACTACTACTACTACTACTACTACTACTACTACTACTACGACTACGAAACTACGACTACCACTACTACTACTACTACTACTACTACTACTACTACTACTACTACTACTACTACTACTACTACTACTACTACCAAGAAGATCCATTTGCATATTTTAGAATCGATGTTTACGCTTCGGTGCCCTCTTGCTCATCTTAACGTAGTGCTCGTGCGCAGACCAAAAACTGAGACCAATTCCAACTCGAGCACGCATGTTGGCTTCCAGATCCTGTGCGTTGACATAAGGAGTGCCACTTGGTCTTCGCACTCGTCCTGGGCTTCTCTACAATTAAAATCCTAGTGTGGGGCTATCCCAAGATGGTTGGGATTGGGCCCAGTTTGCTTTTCGCACTGGTTGGGATTGGTCCCAGTTGGTTGGGATTGGGCCTAGTGGGTTGGGATTGGGCCCACATGCGGGGTTCACCCCCCCCCCCCCCTGGCACGCTGGGAGGGGAGGGTTTCAACACCCCCCTCCCTTGGGCTGCCCCTCCCTTGGGCTGCCTCCCTTGGGCGTCCCCGCCGTCGGCGCTGCTGGCGGCCGCCAGCGCCGGCGCCGGCGCCGAGGGCGGGGGGGGGGTTCGGGAGGGGGGGGGTTTGGGGGGGAGGGGAGTCCCCCTGGTTTTGATCGACGGCGCCGAGTGTTGGGGGGGGAGCCACCCCCCGGTTCGAAACGCGCCGCCGAATGTTCCCAAGGCAAGCGCCCGTGAAACGCGTTCTCTCGAACATGAGGGGGCCAAGTCTCAGGTCCAACCGGCATTGGAGGCGCGAAATGGCACTGTTCAGTTTAGGGCCGCGTCTGTAGCCCCAGGTGGCCCTGGCCCAGTACGCAGCGCTTGCACGCTGCTGAGATCGCTCTCGATCTTGGGCACAGCGGCAGGCACCGCAGCGCCTGCCAGCAGTGCGGGCACAACACATGTCAACACTTGGGCGGCTAGGACACGAACTGGGAACCTCGCGCCTCCGTTGCCTGGTAAGTTCATCGAACAAGGACCGCCCCATGGCCAGGGTAGCCTTCGCGTGGGGGACGATGGTCAAATCAAAGTCAAGGGTGATGCCAAGCATCTTGTGCGTTTGACTAAATCGTAGCCCATGGCAGACGAATCAAATATGGGGTTGCCGCGCACCGCCATACATTCGGGTTTCCCGGGTCCAAAATTGAAGGCGGCCCTTGCGTTTCTTGGCAAACGTCACCGTGGCTGTAGGGATGGATTGGTCCAGGATGGCTCTGGTGACCCACACTGATGGGCAGGCCGCCACCCCGTCGTCGATGTATTGCAACATGTCCAGCCCATGACGACTCGCACACTCGATGACCGCAAGGCGGTCTGAGAGAGACGGTAATTGTGCCAGGACCGCCGCCGCTGCACAGCAGGGCATCATTGCTCCTACCTGCAAGGGCCACCTGGTGAGATACATGTGCGCCTTCGCTAGGATCGCTTCGGGTCCAGCTGGAGCATCAGCAAGTATCTCGACTGGGCAACCAAGGATGCCCGTGCCCACCGCGGCGGCGCCCGCGTCCCTCCAGGGCACGCCGTCCCCACCTCGTCTCGCAGGTCCTTGAGAAGGGAGTTGAACGCTGGGATGGAGAAGTGGCGCCCTTGCGCCGTGCTACACGCACAAACGGCAGGGAGAGAAGCCAATGCAATTCTTTACGCTTCGCGTATCCCCACCAGCCCATCTCAAAAAACAGCAACTCTTGCGAAGCATGCCGACAGTCGTGTTTGTCAGGCGTGTTTCCGCCTGCCCCCGCATATCTCCCCTGTTCCTCCTTCCTCCCGCCTTCTGGTACATCCTCCTTGTGGTGGGAGCGGGAGAAGGACGAGGCGGAGGAGGAGGGAGAGAAAGCGCTCCTCGTGGTTTGAGTCGTTTGGGGTTTCTCGTCCTGGTGTGAGTCGTTCGGGCCCTTCTTCCTGGTGTGAGTCGTTGGGGCTCTTCGTGGTGTGAGTCGTTCGGGCTCTTCGTCCTGGTGTGAGTCGTTCGGGCTTCTCGTGGTGTGAGTTGTTCGGGCCCCTCGTCCTGGTGTGAGTCGTTCGGGCCCCTCCTCCTGGTGGGACTCGTTCGGGCTCCTCGTGGTGTGAGTCGTTCGGGGCCCTCGTCGTGGTGTGAGTCGTTCGGGCTCCTCGTGGTGTGAGTCGTTCGGGCGCCTCGTCCTGGTGTGAGTCGTTCGGGCCCCTCCTTCTGGTGTGAGTCGTTCGGGCTCTTCGTGGTGTGAGTCGTTCGGGCCCCCCGTCCTGGTGTGAGTCGTTCGGGCTCCTCGTGGCGTGAGGCGTTCGGGCACCTCGTCCCCTTTTGGGGCGTCTTGGGGGCCTCTTTGGCGGCCCCAGGGGCTTCTTGGGGGCCCTCTTGGAGCCATCTGGGCCGCTGGGGCATCTTGGAGGCCTCTTGGGGGCGTCCTTGGGGCCTCTTGACCTCTTGGGCCCTCTTGGGTCCTCTGGGAGGCCTCTTGGGGGCCTCTTGGGAGCCTCTTGGGGGCCTCTTGGGGCCTCTTGGGGGCCTCTTGGGGGCCTCCTGGAGGCCTCTTGGGAGCCTCCTGGGGGCCTCTTGGGGCCATCTTAGGGCCTCGTGCGACCTCCTCAGAAGCGCAAATGAGAGCTGCCCCCTGAGAAGGACAAAATGAGCCCAAAACCTTCGTCAAATCAATGATTTTGCTATGAAGGACGATGAGCGCTGCCCCCTCAGAAGCCCAAAATGGGGCCAAAACCCTAGTAGAATCGATGTTGTTGGCTTCACAGAAGAGGAGGGTCTTTTTTCTCAGCCCCCCCGTCGGGGCCAGAATCCTCGTGAGGGTCGTCGTTTTTTAGCCCTCCCAGGAGTCGAAAAAGACCCCTCCAACGACCCGCGGCCCGCCCTCTCCAGACCCAGGGGGAGGGGGTAGGGGGAGGGGTAAACCCCTCCCCGAAGGGGAAGAAGGGGGGTTGGGGGGTTGAGGACAGAGAAGGCTACCTAAACCACTCACGCCCAAAGGGCTGGTGGGATTCTAACCTGCGTGTCTCCCTCC